>BMAU01004895.1:0-13458 GCA_019973935.1 Trichonephila clavipes | reverse complement strand
ACCCATAACAGGAATGTTTCAGCCTTCAGTCGCATTGAGCTCCATGCTACTTTTCAATCAAGCTCTTTTTATCCCTCTGATTTCTCTTTTAGTATGTGTTGCTTACATTACACATGTCCTTACGTATTGGGGATCTTACGGTATTAAATGTGTTGATTTGGAAAGCTTTTGTACAAAAATATATTGAAAAAACCGTCTCGTCCTTAATTTTTGCACACCAGTGTATATACACCATTGGTACTTTTCAGATTTTGAGAATTTTTAAGATATAAAATTAAGTATTGGGTTTGGAAAGATATTCGCTCTGAGTAATCTTCTGGCATGAAAGATATTTGTGAACATTAGGGATACACATTAAATTGATTGCGATCTACCTGTGGACCGACAAGACTGTTTGGTATGATCACCTTTAGTAAGCCCTAAAACAGTGTTCCTCAAAGTGTGGGGCGCGCCCCCTGGGGGGGGGGCGCGAGCATATCGAAAATGTAATGATTTTTTTAAAAAAAATAACCGGAAAGAAGTAAAATAAAATACTTTTTCCATAATAAAAAAAATACACAACACTGATATAATTTATGTTATCATCTGGCGTTTTTTTTTTTTAGCATAAAATATTACTCGTTAAAAGAAAAAACGAAACCCAGACCCTGAGAAAAATTCTAAGATAAACATTTCATCACTGTAGTTATTATTGAAATACTGTACATTAGTTGTAGAAAGAAAAGGAAGACATGATTCACTTTTCAGCTAGGCAGCATAATACATTTGCTGATCATTTGATTGACCTTCAAACTTACTGGTATGGTTTCTACATTAGTTCCGTCTCATCTTTTATGTATTTGTTTTTCGCTTAGTAAAATAGTAAAAAATGAAGAGTTTTACGATATTTGGAAAATAATTGATTGCTTTTTGAAGGATTATTTGGCTAAAATTTATTTTTAAGAGTTATTTCAAACATATAAGGCATAGTGAAAAACGTCATTATCCTTTTTAGGGCATCCGTTTTTTTTTTTTCAGAATGCACTTTTAACCCGGGAGCGGTGGCCCGGGGCATCTGTGATCTCTATTGAAGGAAGTTGAAACTGATCAAGCAAAATAATGCATATTATTCATGATTGAGAAACACGATGAACATGAAACGGAAGGAAAATTTTCAAATGCTTCCTAAAGAACTCCATCAACTAAAATATGAAGCCATAAGTATACCACAAGGTTCAGTTCGCTTTGTCAAAAAGACACAAGAAAGAAGAAGTTCAACTTACTATTTGTTGATCACCAAAGGTGTCACGAGTTCGAGCCCAGTATCACTAAAGACCCATCGTGTGTGGGGGAGGTGCACGTTAAATCTGTCGAGAGCTCAAACGTCCTCTTGTGGAGTGGTGTGGTAGTTAAAAGAGGCCAGCTCAAGTATCGTCCCCGTCAACCATGGTTCAAAATTACGAGGTCCGTCTCTAAAAGCCCTCGTGTAGCTGAACAGTGCGACGTTAATGTTCACTCACTCGATCATGAATGCTCATTAAAACTACAATTACTTGAACAAAGTATGACAGCTTTGCCAGCAAGTAATATTTCTGTAATATTAGTGAAAAGTATCTCTGATTTGCGTCCTTTATTAAGGTCTTGCACTTTTGATTAATTTTAGTTCAGTTTTATTGGATTTTTTCTCAAATCATCAAAGACTTGAATAGTCCTTGAAAGAAGGTAAGTATACTTTCTATAATTTAAAATATTCACTGGAATTTCAATTTGTATCGTGTAGAGTAAAAAAAATTATAAACAAATAATAGGGGTGACTGAGTTCCCCCGCACTGCCATTAGCGTTAGTATCGAGTGCGCGCCTGCTCCCGGGTTAAAACATCTTGATGTCTTCTCGCATTAAATATTAAAAAGTAACACAATTATTCTTCATAGGAGTTTTATATTCCTTTTCATTATTTAACATTAATTCTAAATGCCAATTCTGTGAGGTTTAAAATTACAGTTTTTTAAAAAGTTATTTACAATTATAGCATTTATCTAAAAAAATTATTTTACATTTTTGTATACATTGTCGTGCACGCAGTTTTACTCTCCTTACAGTTCAGCTATTATATCAAGAATAATTATATTTTTTAAAAAATATGAACTCGTGCGAAGAGCCTGTGTTTCAGTCAGTATAAGTTTAAAGTATCAGTACTGAAGAAGGCATTTTTTATAAATAATTTCTTAATGCTAAATTAAGAACAAATTTAATAATTATTAGTGACTTCATGGGCTTGTCTTGTAGAGCAAAGTTTTTCAAAGGAAGGTTTAATATCAGATATTGACACTGAGTTATTTTTCTATATTTAGCTGAGACATATATTTTGTCTTCAAAGCAGCCACCGCAGAATATCCGGTTTAACATAGGTAGGATGTTGAAAATGGTAATAATATACGAAGTGCTTTTGTTTTAAGTGTAGAAATTCACCATCCATCTCTACCCAAATTTCAAAGAGCGATTTATTACAAAATTGCCTTTTAATCTTTCACTAAATGTAAATCTATGAAAACTTCTTCTTCGGAAGTTCATAACCCTTCTGGAGTATCTTGAAATAGACCATTAATCCACTCGTAACTTGCTACCAAGTTGTCCTCGTCCAGAAAATAATTTTAAAATTCTTTGCCAACATGGCTAAATGATTTTACATGGTTTTAAAAACAATTTTCACATGTTGTTCTTCAGATTTGTATGTTTTAACACATAACGAGCTGGGGGGCTTTTTTTCCCATTATTCACTGCAGTAGTGGTAAATCCAAAATTTAATTATTTTTAAGAATATTTCCTTGATTCGATTTTGAACCATGCTCTTCTGTGTACTTGTTCATCCTTTATTATCGTCGAATGCTCGCTTACGACTTAAAAATGTATGTATGATATTGTTTTAATCTACTGCCGTTAATACTTAATTACCGTGAATTACAATAAACGCGCAAATAAAAAAATGTACATTCAAACTAGATTAGGTAGCTATTTAAGTATCGAATCGACCAAAACTGACTGGAATTGTACGAGGAAAAGCATTTTTACATGTTTTGCGCAGACGTCCGATAGGCTGCGCAGACTCACGCAAACGTACCCGATAATGCCAAATGTTATGGATATGATAGAGAGCAACATAGTCTAGACTATTTTTCTAATGACATTTGTACTTTGAGAAATAGATGCTGAGGGAAATATATCTTTAATTAAATATATCATTTTGCGATGTGTTCCGTTTAAAAATTAGAGAAAAAAATAACATAATAATATATATAAGTAAGTAATCTATATTTTAAGAGTAATTTTCTTAAAATATATATTACTTAAAAGTAACATATACAAAATTTAATACTTATACAGTTTATAATTGAGATCGCATTGTAGCTTTAGCATCAAATTGCATTTGCATTGCAGTAAATACATTATTGTTGTACGGGGGCGACAAAAATTATGATTAAAAATTGTGTCGCCAGTATTGAAAGTTTGAGAAACACTGTCCTAAGAAGCACTTACTAAAATAGACATATTTATGGAGCACCTATGCCAGCAAGACAGGAGAATCGGTTGTTCACAAACGATTAGACTGTGTTTCATTAAGCAAATGATTCGATAAATGCTTAAGTAATACATTTTCCTTCTTTCAAAGCCCACGATTGGTCAACAAGTTTAATGCAGCTGTAGGGAAAAAAAGGCCGTATAAATGACTTTTCTCACACGCCGACTAAAGGCGAGAAGAAATGATGAGCACTGGATTAGGCTCTCATGTTAACGCCGTATCCCAGCAATATCGCAGCGAACAAATTAAATACGTACGTTGGTTTCATCGGTTCACGTATGTTCCCTGCATGTTGCATCGGGTACATTCCCGTTGTACTTTCAAGTAGTAATCTGGCATAGTTTAAAACAGATGTCGAAAACAAGTGTTAAGAGAAGAAAACATGCTATTAATACAGAATGGCCACATCTGCGCTGCTTTGTGGACCACAACACCATAAAAAAATAGAAGTAACCAGTACCCTAGAAAAGTCCGCCCATCCCTGATGTACATACATGATTATGGATCAAACATCAAAACTTAAATTTTATTTAGTCTAAAATGGGGAAGAGAATATTGAACGATACATTTAGAAGCATCTAAGTGAACTCCTTTATTAGTCTAATTATGAAGAATTAGGCTGATATAGAGAAGACATCCAATTTTGACATGCACAGACATTAGGAGTATTAGAAAGTTTTTGATTTACCTTTTTTAATAATATAAAGCTAACTTTCTATTAAAAGAAAGTAAGTGAAATAGGAGATATATACTATGTGCACAAAAATATTTATTGACGCATGAATGAATTGTACATTAAAAGCAGAATGATATAAATAAATAAAGTATAATTAAAAGTATAATTATACCGTTCCAAGTGGTAAATTAACTTGTTTATATTTTTGATGCAATTTATTAGAATTCTTCACACGACTACGGTGGCACGGTTTTAAAGACCACGCGCGTGTAAAAGTAAGTTAAAACTAAATCCTGTAATTGTATTTCACCACGTTATAACTGAATTAACTTTTTTTCTGTCTCATAAAAACAAATAAATTGACTTTTAGAAAGGTTCGGTTTCATTTCGAAATATCTTATTTTGAGGATAAACAAGAAATATTTAAATAATGATAAAAATATTTCGTGCACTCTTCGCTTTGCGTGACCGCTCCCGGATTAAAAGTGTATTTATTACAATATGGATGTTCTAAAAATATGTAAAATGTTTTTCATTATGTTTTATATGTATGGGAATACTCATAAAAATAAACCTTGGCCTAGTAATTCTTCAAAGTGCTGTGTGTGCTTTTCCAAAAATCATAAAAATATTTTACAAGGAAAAAAGCTCAGCAGAAATAGTTTATTTATAACTTCCAACTTCCCTAAATGAAAAAACAAATACATAACAGCCGGGACGTAACTAACCGTACAAATAAGTTCGAAGGTCAAACCGCAGCAAATACATTCTGTTGCCTACAGCTGATGGCAATAATATATAAAAGTGATGAATTTTTTATCTTCCTATTTTTTTTTTGATTATGGGTCTGGGTTTGTTTTTTTTTCTCTGAAAGAGTAGCATTTATGGTTTGAAAAGAAAACGTAATTAAAAAAACTCTCATGATGGGATTACAGCAAATCAAATAAAATATTTTTTATTTGGTTTTAGTATCAAAGATAGCTAATGAGGTTTTGAAGTAAAAGCTTTTATTTTTGCGTTCATTTCCCCAGACGTTTATACACGTCTTTCCGATGTACGATCTTTTCTGAGCACTGCTATTTGTAAAATTATACGGAAGACTTTGGAATGTAATAAATAAATCTTGACAATGTTTGCGAAGGATTTACTTATTCCAGATTATTTTTGCTTCTTTATTCCTCCCCCTCCACCATCACATACGCGTGCGTACTTGGAAAACGGTCGGAATTTGGAAGAGAATCGCAAAACCTTTTTGATCGGCAGTCAAGGTTTAATTATAAACCGTACAAAATTACCAAGATAAGTGTTATTTTTTGTTTTAAATTATATATATAGGACAAGCTCATGGGGTCAGTGGTAATTAATAAACTTGTTTTTAACTTAGTATTGTTAAATTAATTATAAAATACATTGTGCAGCACTGATACATTTATGGTAATAGATAACGAATGTATAACCTATGAGACCGCGGAACAGCAGTTATAGGCTAAAATTGTATCCAAATAAAGATATTAAGCATTACGTTTCATAGTAGCTTTTGCGTTTTAAATGTTCTAATATGCTTACAGTAGAACCTTATTTAGCTATAGTGACATGAATTAACACATCTGAATACAGTATAAAGCAAAACAGAATTCGTATTTTAAAATAAACAAAGTTTAATGATTGGCAAGCTTGAAAAATGGCGTGGTTTAACGAGTGTTGTACAAAAGTTTGGAGTCTATAAAATCGTATTTTGTAGAGCTTAGAAAGCCTTCCAAATAACAAGTACTGATGTAAGATAGATCAACAGCGGTCGGGCGAGGAAAACATTAGAAAGTGGTGACAGGTATATCTTTCTGCAGGCGAAAAGACTGGGCAACAACGTTCAGCAACTTGGCAACCAAACGACAGCTATCCAAGGAGGTAATTCATTCGTTTATCGTTCTGAACGTTGTATATAATTAGTAGCTTTCTATTCTCGTTTATAGAGCTGTCAATAATACCAAGACTTTATATCTCATCAATGCAGCCACAACTTTTTTAGTGACTTGTTTACAACATTTTTTTTTTCGTTTCAGTCTAAACGATTCTCGGCGCCAGAAAATAGGGAGTCACGGTTTCTTCCTAATATCACTTAAGGCAGTGCTTCTCAAACTTTTCATACTGCCCCCCTTTTCAATCACAATTTTTACCACCCCCCTTATACATTAATAATGTACTGAATGCAATAATAATGCAATTTGACGCTAAAGCAGCAATCTTTATTATAAACCGTACAAATTCATGACATAAGTATTAAAATTTGTATGTGTTAATTTTAAGCAAAAAAAAAAATTAAGTAATAGGATAATTATCATGTTATTTTTCCTTTCTCTAATTTTTAAATTGGAACATATTGCAAAATGCGGTGGCTGCTTAGAAGACAAAATATAGATGATATCAGCTAAATATAGAAAATAACTCAGAGGGTCAACTTCTAATCATAATCATTCCTTTGAAAAAATTTGCTCTGTAAGACAAGCCCATGGAAGTCGCTAATACTTATTTAACTTGTTCTTAATAATACTCTGTGCAGCACTGATACATTAAAAGTATACCTTCTGAAGTGCCCCGCTCTTTGCATGAGTTCATTTATAAGAAATTAAAACATTATTGATATAATCGCTGAATTGTAAGGAGAGTAAAGCCAAGTGCGCGACAATGTTTACAAAATTGTAAAATGATTTTTCTAAATGATTGCTCAAATTATAATTAGTTTTAAGCGAACTGTGATTTTAAGCCTCACAGAATTAGCAATTAGAAATGATGTTAAGTAATGAACAATATATAAAATTCCGATGAAGAATAATTGTATTGTTTTTAATATATAAAGCGAAAATATTTCAACATGTTTTAACCCTGGAGCAGACGCGCACTCGATACTAATGGTCGAGCGGGGTTATTGAGTCACCCCAATCCTTTGTTTATAATTATTTTGTAGTACGCAATAAAAATCGTAATTCCAGTGAATAATTTAATTAAGAGAAAATATACTCACCTACTTTCAAGGACACAGGAAATATTTCGGAAAAAAAGTTACCACACCGGGAACTCAGTACCTTAAGACTAAAAAAAACGTTTGTCGCTCCCATAAACGAGGGAGATATGTGACAAATATACTTTAGTTCACGTTAAGACTGTCAAACAGGAGGATAGTGCCCGGGCCATTGGTAAAAATTAAACAGTTTTGCCAGAATTACCGATTTCGTGCACTCTTCGCTTTGCGTGACCGCTCCCGATTAAAAGTGTATTTATTACAATATGGATGTTCTAAAATATGTAAAAATGTTTTCATTATGTTTTATATGTATGGGAATACTCATAAAATAAATCTTGGCCTAGTAATTCTTCAGAAAGTGCTGTGTGTGCTTTTCCAAAAATCATAAAAATATTTTTACAAGGAAAAAAAAGCTCAGCAGAAATAGTTTATTTATAACTTCCAACTTCCCTAAATGAAAAAAAACAAATACATAACAGCCGGGACGTAACTAACCGTACAAATAAGTTCGAAGGTCAAACCGCAGCAAATATTACATTCTGTTGCCTACAGCTGATGGCAATAATATATAAAAGTGATGAATTTTTTATCTTCCTATTTTTTTTTTTTTTGATTATGGGTCTGGGTTTGTTTTTTTTTCTCTGAAAGAGTAGCATTTATGGTTTGAAAAGAAAACGTAATTAAAAAAACTCTCATGATGGGATTACAGCAAATCAAATAGAAATATTTTTATTTGGTTTTAGTATCAAAGATAGCTAATGAGGTTTTGAGAGTAAGCTTTTATTTTTATAGTTCATTTCCCAGACGTTTATACGTCTTTCCGATGTACGATCTTTTTCTGAGCACTGCTATTTGTAAAATTATACGGAAGACTTTGGAATGTAATAAATAAATCTTGACAATGTTTGCGAAGGATTTACTTATTCCAGATTATTTTTGCTTCTTTATTCCTCCCCCTCCACCATCACATACGCGTGCGTACTTGGAAAACGGTCGGAATTTGGAAGAGAATCGCAAAACCTTTTTGATCGGCAGTCAAGGTTTAATTATAAACCGTACAAAATTACCAAGATAAGTGTTAATTTTTGTTTTAAATTATATATATAGGACAAGCTCATGGGGTCAGTGGTAATTAATAAACTTGTTTTTAACTTAGTATTGTTAAATTAATTATAAAATACATTGTGCAGCACTGATACATTTATAAATGTAATATATCCATGTAAATGTGAATTTTATTTCTTATTATTTTGTGAAGATCCCCTTGGATCTCACTTTGAGAACGAGAATAATTTTGAGTCAAAAAAGAACCAGTAGCCATTTTTATAAATAACTTTCTTTATTTGGTTATCTTTCCCAAATAGAATCAAAGACTTTTTAACAAATATATCTAACTAGTATTATGAGGTTTTAAAGGTAATATCCTTTAAATTAACTTAATTAATGATCCAATTAATTAACAATTAAATAACGATCACGCAGAGATTACCGCAATAAGAGATCCCAGAATTATATTCAATAATGTTCCTACTGAACATGTAACTTTAATCTCACTCCCAATATAAAACTTTAATGAGATTTTAAGTATAAATCAATATTTACCACACTGAATCTCAGTTCTTCCTATGCCTAATTTATCCACCTAGAAATCTTCAATAATAAATCTCTAATTTCACTATTATAACTTCCTGCTTCAATCTCTCTCCTCTCCTACTGTCTCTCACTTTTACTATTCCGTTTGACTTTAAATACTTTATCTAATCTGCATTATATAAGGAATCCCTGTCCCTCTTTTTTGGAGTTGATTGGAAATAGATAGGGAATTAAATTTCCCTAAAAAAAGACGTCTCAGAAGGTTAGTGATAAAGTTCTGTATAGATTTGTCACAATTTCAGCATGTATTTTGTTTATTTTCAGTAAATTAATAATTTTTTAAATAATCTTTTTGTCTCGACTTTTCAATATACTCGCGCCCCCTTGTAGAGTTGTAATGCCCCCCAAGGGGGGGGGGGCGTTCTCCACAGTTTGATTAACGCTGACTTGAGCGATCGTTGGTATGGTACTGGAGCGCTTGTGTGGGAAGACATTATGTTGAAGGGGCAAATGGAGCCCCACATTTTGGACAGCGGTTTACCTGCCGGAGATAGTTATTACAATAAAATGAATTTTACGCATGTGCGTCTGTTTCGATGTGCCATTGAACTGGATTTTATTTTTGGATGTCATATCAATTCAGTCAATTTATTTTGTAATTTTACCGCGGAAAAAACTTTATAGTCTTTCTTAGTGACCAGAGAGTAAAATATACGCTGAACTTTATTGCAGATTATTTTATTGCTTATACTGTTGGAAATTCCTGGTTATGTATATCTTGAATACTTTGTTAATATTATAGGGTTGCCCAGAAAATTCATGCCAGTTTTGAATGTAAATTGAAACACAGGTGATTTAAATGTTAGTATATCTTTATTAAATTATATGGGCTCCAATCTGCTCCATGACATTTCTACATTTTTCAGGCAACTTAAAAACTTCACATTGCCAGAATCTCTTAGGTGTTTCACTGAAAAACTGTTCTACGTAATATTTAATCTCTACCAAATAAATAATTTTCTATTAAGATTTTGTAATCATTTAGACAGGTCCAAATCAGAGGGTTAGAGGTCTGGCAAATATGATGGATGGGGTATAACATCCCAACCGCGATCCAACAAATTTGTCGAGATTTTAAAGACACATGAGACCATACACTGTTCTTATGAACCAAAACGACTTTCCTATTCGGAATTTCTGAATTTTTGTTTAATCACTGTTTTTTTTCGAAACTTGGAAAATATATTTTTATTAATTTGTCGTCTTGTTTCGTAAACCTTTATAACACTATGATCAGACACACATCATGAGCTTCTTTGGAAAAAGTGACTTTAGAGGTAAATACAGGGTTTTTTCGCATTATCTTTATCACTCAACATTTTTGTAAATTTGTGATTCACTTTTTATCCCTTACATAAATTTGCTTCAAAAATGAAACCTCCTCCTAGCTCAAAAAGCGAGTTCATCAGAATTTCCATCGTCTGCAGAACTCATATGTCTAAATGGCTTATATAGTCGAATTTCACAAAATGCTCGCGCATGGTGAATTTTGTTGTTTTTTAGCATTCTTCTTAATCAGTGTTTTCATTTTATCTTCATCTGTTGAAGAAAACTAGAACTTTAAGATTGAAATCACCAGTTCTAAACTTAGAAAACCACTTCCATCCAGGCGTTTCAGTTACAGTACCACCGTAATAAACAATGCATTTCTTGTTTGCCATTTGTATAACATTTTAGCCTTTCAGGTATAAGAAAATCATTAAATGAACAGAATACCATTTGCTTTCACTCATATTCGAAGTCGTATAAGCTGACACAAATAAATGCATTGTAAGAAATTTTTTTCACAAAAAAACTCACAGTTTTAACAGGTATCGTACGATATCAATATTTTTTAATTAGAAGTGGCAGATAATGACATTTTTAGAAATTTTGCTTTCTATAAATGAATTTGCTTCTAATAATGTAAGCACGATATTTATTTCACTGCATGAAAATGTTTAACATCGCATTTATTTCAAATGCCATCAAAAATGCAAAGTGTAAAACAAATATTTGCTTCTAATTTTGGAGAAACAGCATTGTCATGCTTAAGTAGTATTTAGTTAAGTAATTATATGGATGAAATATCAGCCTCTTCATAATTCGAACTTCGAAAAATGAATTTAGATTGAGAACAGCAAAGTAGTTTTCTTACCTTTTTTTACCAGAAATCTATAAAATTACATTTTAGGAATTTGAATGATGTTATTTAAAAACTATGCCTTAAAAAAGCTAACAGATAATTCTTTTAATAGTTTAATTTCATAATAAATGTTAAATGACACGCGAAAAACAAATCAAGCAATTTAATAAAGAGTGTTTTTTTCCAGGTATAGAAGTTTAAGTTGGCATTACTTTCCAAGATGGCGACCGATTTAACAGCTGTCAAGTGATTTATTCTCAGTTTGGTTTGGCAATTCATCAAAACGATCATCAAGCAAAGCGTAGATTCGTCGAATGGGCCCAAACGAGATTGCCGTTCTTCCCGATTTTCATAAGCGAATTTTGTTTAGCGATGAAGCGCACTTCTGGTTGAATGGCTACATCAACAAACAAAACTGCCGCATTTGGAGTGAAGCTAATCCACAAGTGTATGTCGAAACACCGTTACATCCAGAAAAACTGACTGTTTGGTGCGCTTTATGGGCTGGTGGAATCCTTCTTCAAAAACGATGAAGGCCACAACGTTACAGTCAATGGTCATCGATATAGAGCCATGATTACTAACTTTTTCATTCCTGCATTGAAAAATCATGATGTCCAGGAGCTGTGGTTCCACCAAGACGGCGCAACATGTCACACAGCTCGTGCCACAATCGATTTATTGAAAGACACGTTTGGTGACTGCCTAATTTCACGTTTTGGACCTGCCTGAATTGGCCTCCAAGATCTTGTGATTTAACACCGCTAGACTATTTTTGTGGGGGCTATGTAAAGTCATTGGTCTATGCGGATAAGCCACAAACGCTTGACCATTTGGAATTCGCCGTGTTATTGCCGATATACGGCCACAAATGTTGGAAAAAGTCATCGAAATTGGACGTCCAGATTGGACTACATCCGAGCCAGCCGTGGCAGTCATATGCCAGAAATCATATTTAAAATGTAATGCCACAAGATTATCTTTCGAATAAAAAAAAAATTCATGTCAATCGAATAATACATCGTTGTTTTATTGCAATTTAAAGTTCTATACCTCTAAAAAAACACCCTTTATATGTATATGTACATATGTATGTACACTATCCCGTCTTATTCTTTCAAATAATATTATTTGTGATCAGCATGAAAACAGCTATCAACGTCTGCAAAAATCATAGAAAAGATGAGTACAACGTTTAAGGAAAAGTTAAGGTTCTTTCAGCGTTTAAACGCTGAAAGAACACAATACAATATTCAATTGCGAGCATATGAATGGGTAAAAATAGTTAATTCAATAACAATTTATAGCATTTAGTTTTTTTTCAAAATTTGTTCGCAAAAAGCTAAGATTTAAATAAAATCTTTCCTGTAAGTAAAGTTTTACAATATAACACACATATCGGCTACTTAGGAAAGGAAATATATATTAGGATATAATTTATAATTAATTTATTCAGCTTATTAACTAATTGATGTGAATATAGTTATATCTTCAAAGATCCTTTACTTTGTAGTGATGGAATAAATAATTGGTCTAGGAAATTGATTCGTGCTCACGCACAGAGGTAAGTAGTGCAGCAATGTTCTGAATGGGAAATTACCTCCGCCAGGAAGAGCGGGCACGTTTTGTGTAACTCGCATCTAATTGAGTGTATGTGAAAAGACACACGGTGCTTGAAACCCAATTAAGTAGGTGTAAGCAACCAAATCCAGGGGTGTTGTGTGTGTTGGCACGCACTTTACCCTCATAAGGCCGCATTGCACTAATTTGCTGAACAAAAGGAATTCCCCTCAAACTTAACTACATGCTGTTTAACAGTAAATGATGCCTAGACTAGTTGCCGTATTATACATGATAACTGGAGTTTCACAAAAGTCCTCTTTCTTTTAACATACAAATAAAAAACATGCTATATTCCCTTAGTTTTATTGTTTATTCAACTTAATTGTATTTCTCACATATTCCTTTTTAATAAACAGTCATTTTTATTTATCCAGAAAGCAATTAAAGTCATAATATTTGCAATTATTATGTTAAATACATGAGATGTGTGATTTTCGGATTAAAAATCTTCCTTAAAAAATCCCTTGCCGTATATTAACTTTCCAGTACACAAACTAAATCTGAAATTTTTAAATCTTGATGATAAAGAGGCTTCTGCTTAAATAGATGTAAATAAAAATGTTTGATGAAAGTGGCGATTTTATTTCGTATCACACATTTCCTTTCAGACGCTATCGTCTCTTAGAGAACATTTTTTAAAATTTTTTCCAAAAAAAGCGACTTAATAAATAAAATTTAAATAGGCATTATGGTGTTGATTACAACTAAAACTTTACGACTATATGTAAATCATATGAAACACAATTATATATATATATATATATATATATGCGAGTATTGTCTGTTATTTAAACACTTCAAAAGA
>BMAU01004893.1:0-57018 GCA_019973935.1 Trichonephila clavipes | reverse complement strand
TCGAGTGCCTAGGGCTCTCCAAGCAAGATTTAGCAGACGTTCCCTTGCTGGTGTTGGACTATCTGAAAGTGTATGATGTCATGTGGACCTGGTCTAGCTCTGCTGACCAATAGGGGCGTGCAACAACAACAACAATACTGATAATAGTTTAGCAAAACATATAAAACTTTAGGCAAAGAAATTGTAATTTTAATAAGGAACTGTGACAAGAGAATAAGGCTGTGTTATTTATAGTTCATTTATTGGATTTTCACAAACATTTAAGTGTCTATGATTCGCTGAAGGTCTTGTTAATTTAAAATGTTTTTTAATGTGATGTCCTAGCAAAATTAACCTGGAGGCTTGTCGCAGAAATTCTACAAGTGTTAATTCTACAATTGGTGATAAGTGTCGCAGAGATTAGTAACTACATAACCAATTAGTAAGTTGAAACAAAGCAGTTGCTCTACTAAGTTACTTAACTTCAGATTATTTTTATGGCTTGAGAATAAAAATGAGTAAATTAGCTCGGATGTTGTCTCATTATTTGACTATCATTTAAAATCGCGTGGCACACATTTGTTCAATATATAACTATAAGTAACATTTAATCAATTAATAAATGTACATTTTTTGTTGTACTTGTGTGTTATTTCGTCAAATCAAAAGACGTCGCCAAATACCGCGATATACAGACATTAGTGGAAACCGTTCCCGCGTCTGTTCGATCACAGTAATAATAACGATGACACAGTGCCCGTTTATCCATTGGGCGCCCAGAGGTCCGGATTTAACCAGAATTTCTGGTTATAAATTTCGATCCTCCAGTGCCAAGGGGGCTTGTGGCTCTTCTGCGCCCAGGCCCGAAATGAGCTTAAATCGGCACTGCGATGACGGCATTAGACAACATTTTTTGAATTGGCAAAATTGGTCGACGGTATAATATGTTAGATCCAGTTAGTTTTTTTTTCACTTGAAAATAGAGTAAGGTATAATGGCAACCTATTGGCGACAGTGTATGAAACGAAGCCCCTGGTTTCCAAATCCGCGTACGACACATAGAAAATTGGAGTTGCCAACTTGGCGAGTTATTAATAGAGTTGGGGCGCGATTTTTGCGATAATACGTAAATACCTAGAGTAATTCTAGGTTGTTTATCGCAAAACTCTCTGCATTCATTTGTTTAATTTTTTTTTTACGAGACCTTGGTAGACTAGTAGTTACGAGTCGTGCCGTCAGTTTGATTTCTCATTCTACCAGACACCCCATTTTGTAGCCTGATTTCGATAGAATTAGGGGGCTGCGGTAGCCCAGTGGTTAAGGTATCCAACCATGGCAGGCATGTCATGAGTTCAATCCCAGTACCACTAAAGACCCGCCGTGTAGGGCAGCGATGCACGTTAAATCTGTCGAGAGCTGAAACGTCCTCCCGTTGGTGTGGTTTGGTAGTTAGGAGAGGGGGGTGCCAGCTCAGGTGTCGTCCACGTCACTTGACCATGGTTCAAAATTACGTGGTCCGTCACCAAAAGCCCTCGTGTAGCTGAACAGTGCGACGTTAATATTAACTCACTCACTCGATAGAATTAGATTTTAAGGTTCTTCGTATGTTGTTAAAAAAATGGCACGCAAAATCATAGATTTGTAGAAAGTTGCTACAACATTTGTATTTTATTCCAACGTTGTTAACAAATAGTAGCGTTGTTGTTATTAATGCCACCTGATCGGCAAAGGCCCTCGGAATTCATCATGGCAAAGGGCTAAGTGACGCCTGACGTTAGCCGTAGCTTTGAGCACCATACAGGTGACAGAACAATTTAGCTCGTTTTCACCCCAATTTTGAGGGAGACCAACACCCTGGGGGTAGCGTATTTTAGCATAGTATTTATTTTTATCCGTGACACATTTTTTCTGGATTAAAATGTATTTAACATTTCCTCATGTGTACCGTAATAACCAAATGAGTTTCCACTTTACTTGTTAAAGAGGACAAAATATTTATGGAGTATTTTCAAATTTTAAGAATGCAGTATTGAGCAGATGTATCAATTACAAACTTTCATGAAAATTGAAACATTTTTCTTTGAAAATGTGTTCGGAGTTTTGCTGCTTTTAACGAAGACGTGGTGTAGATGGTGTTGAAAATCGCGTGTGCCGCAATCCGATGTGAGTTCAAACAGTTAAAAGAGAAGTAATTATTTCTATTTGCACTGTGGCAACGATAATTATTTTTCCGATTTATATTTTCATATTCCAACTATTAGCTCACACTCTATTTGTCTTCGTGGAATTTTCAACCGTTAATAAAATACATTTTAAATCGCTCAATTGAGCTGAAATTTTATATACATGATTATTTTGGTTGGCAATACAGTAATTTAATTCTAATTATTTAAAATTAATGACTGAAACTGATTATTTAAAGAATTGCAGATACAGCCTCGTTTGTTTCATTATTAGCGACTTAGGTCAAAACTTTAAAAGATTGTTTTTCCTTACGTTTTAAAGCATTCCGTTGAACTGAAATTTTATGTACACGATTCTTTTGGATGACAATACGATACTTTAATGATAATGAATAAAAATTTATTACCTCTTAATGTTGTGATTCTGTCATATGTATATACATATTTATATTAATTGTAACTATTTAATAAAAAGTAGCTAAAACAAAATTTTTCTTTGTTGATCGAAGTAGGAATGGACTTATTATTTTTTATATTACTTGTTTATTCAATCAATTGCTGCATGTATCGTTATCTTCTGATTTTATTAGTTTTGTATTTTAAGTAGTTTCATTTGTTAATAAAATGGTAATAGAAAAATTTACCGTGTCCAGTGGCGCACACAGGGGAGTTCTAGGGGTTCGGACACCCCCATAGCCTTTGATTTTTTTATTGTTATAATCTTATGTATATATTACGTCAAATTTAATTATGTATTTGTTATTAATAATTAATTTTATTAATGTTAATTATTTATTCAATAATTAATTTTGTATTGTTTTTGTTCCCGAAAATCGACAAAATCTAAAGAATATGTTGGGCGGTGTATTGGAGCATGATACCAAAAAATGGTGGACTTTCGACCCTGGACACCCCCCTTGAAAAATTTTTGTGCGCGCTACTTACCGTGTTTACTTAGAATTGAACAACAGATCTTGGAATAAGGAAAATATATTACAAAAGATGGATTGATTGATAATTTTTAACCCATAAATTTCGGCCTGAACTACCGTTTCTTATCGGCTTTCCGTCGAATAATTTAGAAATTAAATAAATGTAGTACTAACTTTTCAAGTACAGGACGAACATTACGTAGATGAGTTCATAATTCTACATGTGCTCACCGAAACTAGTAACTGCTAACTTTAAATTTATGTTTCCGGAAATCAGAACTTCATTTTTGTGTCTAATGTATAATTAACTTTATATTTGCTTGGAACTAGACAAATATTCCTTAAAACAATGATTCTGTGTGAAGCTTTTCCCACAATGTAACCTCTTAGTATTTTGTTCATGGCCTATCCTTCGGTTATAAAAATTAATTTTAATCGGTGATTTTCGGAGTTTGTGTGTATGTGTCTTTACTTTGTACTGGGTCCAAAGTTTGTATCTGTGATAAAAATATTTTTGAAACCGGAAGAACTATTTATTGACTCAGCTTTTTTTTTTCATTGAGGCGACATGTAATTTAAACATAAAATTAAACCTTTTAAATAAAAAAATGCACTACTTTACCTTTAGAGAAGGTCAAGAATATTTGTTTCTATATAAATAATGATAATATTTCCTTTCCATTATCCTTCTTTGAAAATTCAAAAATATCAAATTATAATTCCTAAATTTGAGCGATAAAAATAACTTACTCAGAAAAAAATAAAATGGGGTAATATCTTCGCTAGAGCTATTAATACAGCATATTACTTTTCTATAGAGAGTGAGTGAGGGACTTTTAACGTCGCACTGTTCAGCTACACGAGGGTTTTTGGCGACTGACCTCGTAATTTTGAAACATGGTCAAGTGACAAGGATGACACCAGAGTTGGCACCTCCCTCTCCTAACTACCACACCACACTAACGGGAGGACGTTTGAGCTCTCGACAGATTTAAAGTGCATCATTCCCCTACACGGTGGGTGTTTAGTGGTCATGACATGCCAGCCATGATCCGATACCTTGACCACTGGGCTACCGCAGCCCCTTTCTATGGAGAGAGAGAATTCACAAGAGCTATGTGTGTGAGTGCAAACTAACCGTTCTTCGCACGGGTTAATTTCTTAAAAATAAAAATATATATTTTTCTCAATATAATAGCTGAAATACAAGGAGAGTATACAACCCGGTACAAAACAATGTATAGATAAATATAAAATAATTTTTAATGAGTGCATTTATTGTTAATCTATAAAGCCCACGCATCGTCCTTTGGGGGTTAATTTTTCCAAACTCTCTTTTGTAGCGCATCTCTACTCCATGAAAGGAACGTGACTGTTAAATTTCAAGTCTTTTGGTCGAAAACTGGAATGTTTATCTACAGCATTCCTTGGGGGCCGATTCAGGTAAAAACGAAAACCTTCATGGATAGGAGATAGAGGTCTGCTACACCCTTGATCGTATCTGGATTCGTTTATGTTTTTTAGCGGCATGAAGAGCTGGGGGTCATTGGGAAACTGGGTTAAATGTTAACCCTCCGTCCCATGTCATAAGGATAAATGTTTCCTTAGAGTGGATATGAGGAGATATTTACACTTAAAACATTTTAAAAAAATAGAATACACAAAAATATGGAGAAATACAGAGTACATAGTCCTTGGCTGTGGAAAAAGTCCCTTGAAATTTCACAGTTTGCACAGAAAGTTCGATGTAGCAAAGTCCATTAATCATTCACGCGACAGTTCACTGGGAGCCGTGCGAAACTTAACCGGTGGCTCTGGTCATGATGATTGATGGGGTGCAGAGGTGACGTCATGCAGGCGAAGAATCCAAAAGTCCAGGAGTAGTAAATTCCCGTCGTCGGGGTAGAAGAAGCACTGTTATTGGTCTAAAAGGAAAGTGAGTAAACCTCTCTATTGGTTTTGCAAAGTGCCGCGATCGTTGAAGTGGGGAGGGGTAACAATGTTAGGATTAGATCTAAGTTAAAAAATGAAATTTAAAAAATGTAAGACTAAGAAAAATTCTTAGTCGCTCGCTCCATCGTAATGATTGAGGAGATTGTTAATTTGCGCAATAATTTGCGACTTTGTGAGTGTCGTCTTAGAAGTGCTTTTGCTGGGGCCGGGTGTTGGTTGTACGGAAACTGTTTGTGAAGATGTCATTATACTTATGTGTTGTACTAGTGTTGAAAGTGCATGAATCGTTTGTTGGAGCGTCTGGGTGATTAAATTAAGGCAATCTGTTTGTGTGTTAGGAATTTGAGTCGGTACGATAGTGGGGGTGGGTATTTCCTTAGTAATTGGTGTGTCGATTTGAGCAGTCACGAGTGGTGCCATCTGTAGTGTTGTGTCGGAATGATTTGTTTGTTGGGTGACTTGAGCATATGAAATATTGGGCCTGATGAAGTTAGATGATATGAGAGGGTTTGATTTGATGTTGGTGCCTTTGCGTGGTTTGGGGAAGAGGGGACATTTGCTGTAATTGGCCATGTGGCCGGGAACTTTGCAGTTAACGCAGAAAGGGGTATCCAACCTCTTAATCTGGCAGTCCCTGGTTTGGTGATTCTCACCGCATTTTAAGCATTTGGGTGTTAAGTGGCAGTGTTCTGCCGTGTGATTAAATTGGTTGCATTGAAAGCATTGGATTACTCCTCTGCTTTCAAAGCCTTCGACAGTTATTGAAAGGTAACCTAGAGTTTTAAGTTTGAAGATATTGTCATTAAACGCGTTTCTTGGGAGTGAAATTGTGAATACCGGTAAAAGTTGTTTAGTTATATTTCCTGTTAGTTGGGTGACCTTATTGATAGAGTAGCCCAGATCAAGGAGGTCGGATTGAATTTCGGCCGTTGTGGTTGAGCGGGGAAGGCCCTTGATCACGACTATGATGGGTCGCTCGTTTTTTGGTGTGAATGTGTAGAAGGGGTATTTGAGCACTTCGAGTAGTTGTTTGAGCGTGTCGTGTTGTGATTGTGTATCCGTGTAAAGTTTTACGTATTTACCGGCGGTTTTGATACGTAAAGTGGGCATTTTTTCTGTGAGAGTTTTTAAGTGTGATCGGAGGTCGTCTGTAATCAGTAACATGATGGGGGGAGGCAGTTTAGGTGATTGATTAGTCTGGTTAGTTTTGCGAGGGGTGAAAACGGGTGATTTATTAGTTGAAACTGGGGTTTCTATTGGCTCTTCAATAGTGGTGTTATTTAGTGCACTGAATGCGTTGGTTAGGTTAATCTTAAAGTTTAAGTCGGTGTTAGAATTTGAAGTTGATTTAGTTAATTTACGGGAAGGGGGGAGTAAAACCTTCGGGATTTTCTTTACGTTTAGTCGAAATCGGTGTATGTGGGGGAGAAGGGTCGGGAACGTTAAGTTTAAGTGGTGTGTCTATTATGTTATGTCGCGAACAGTTGGGGATGCCACAGGGGGGTAGAGAGGTGTACTCACTTACCGCACATTGATGTCTTGCGTTGTTCCGTTCCAGGGCAGCTGATTCCATTTGAATGATGGGGTTGGTAGGATCCGTGAGTCCTTTACTGATAGCTCCTTGTAGTACTGTTTGTGAAGTCTCAATGGATATGGATAGCACTTCTATGAGGTTGGCTAATCCCTGAAGCTTTTTGCAGTGCAGTTGAGCGGGGCCATCCTTCTCTGGCGTTCCGGGTCGTGAGGCTTGAGGTGATGCGGGAAGGGTTGATTCCATGCCGGCCACTCCGGGTGGCTCTTCCGAGGTAGCAGATTCGCTTCCGTCGCGACTGGTCGTCGATGCATTTTTCGAGCGTCGGCGTTCGGGTAAAATTTTCGTCTTCTTCCGAACCATGATGGAGAAGACAGTTGAGAAAGTCAGTAGCAAAGAAGTATTTAGCTAGCAGACGCCAGACTGAAAAATAAAATTTTCAGCCAGCAAACATAACGTGCCGTGGCTTGTCCACAGGAATTCGTCCTCTCGTCCTCTGGGCTTTAGCGGCATGAACATTGTACATTTTCTTTTATAACATGCGGTAAAACCTGTTTTTGTGCGGTAGATAGGGACCGTATAAAAAGAAACCGCACAAAAAAATTTGCGAAAGTTTGATTAATACTTATGTATATAACTAACAACTTTGTCGACGTACTACAGAATTTTTTTTTATACACGGCTGAAAGGACCACATAAAAAAGTCACTCTTAAGAAATCAAAAATTCAACACAATTTTCTGGATCTGCCCAATTTACTTGCGATGAATGGTGAAAAACACCATTCAAAAATGTTATTTCCTGTGATATTTGTTTCAGACCATTCTTCAACATATTGGAAACATGTTTGGTTCATCTCTGTGTGAATAGAGATTAACATATAAGTTTTAAAATATTGAAAAGGAGGACACTTTTCGAGGAAGGACAGAACCTATAAAGGAGGACTGTCCTTCCTGAAGGAGGACGATTGGTCACCTTACCTATTTTATTATAAGTTGAGGCCACATGTTTTTAATCTTCAAAAATTCAATAAAAAATACGATTTTTATGTAATGTTTTATACATTTATTAGACTCAATATATTGTATATAATACATAAGTGGTCATTTTACATTTCATGTTATTTTTTACACTTTAACTATAAATATTTTACATTTTTTATTAAAAAAAGATTATTGTAAGAAATTCAATTTAACATTACATTTTAGTAGATATTTTACATCGTTTTTTCCACAAAGGCGAGCCATCAAGATTTGATTCAAAATATTGAGCTGATACAATTTTTAAAATTGATAAATGTTAATTGGTTAATCTTGACCTTTTTGAATTTTCGCTGTTTAACAAAAAGGAAAATAATCGCCCGAATAAATAAGTGCTTCCAAACATAACCATTATTGGCATAACAAACGATAAATTTTAGGAAACCGATTTACTAAGAAATATGTATAAAAATCTAGAATTTCAACTTTCACACATCTTTGCTTCAACAGAGTGGCATTGGATTTCAATTGGTTCTTCTCTCATTGGAAAGTTTTTATCAACAATTTCAATATCGATAGATAGAGGTCAGGTAAAAGTGCGAAATTGTAACTCACAACTTTTAAAATAAAAAAAATCCTCGATCTATATAATTCCGTTTCTAATAGTTTAATTTAGTAAGCATATTCAGTAAATTTTAGTTTATAGGATTTAATCAACAAATATTGACAGTTTTCAAAATTAGGCAAGTTTTCTTTTTCTATTTATTTTCGTCAAAGTAATAATTTTTAATAGTATCAAATATAGTTGCAACATTATTTTCACCTTGAAGTTTAAAGTTAAGTTGGTTAAGATGATTTGTAATATCAACTAAGAATGTCAGGTCCTTTATCCATTGCCCATCTTTTAATTCAGCACATTCATAGTTTTTGTTTCCCAAAATTTATCTAATTCGGCTATCTTCTGCATCATATGACCGAGTTTCAAAATTAGGAGTTGCATTGCGTTAGAAGTTTTTTGAATTTAGTAGAAATAGCCAGAAAATATTGAATAAGCAAGTTATTGCTTGCGCTAATATTTGGTATTAATAAATGTTTTGATTACACTTTTAGGTTTATTCTTGCATTCAAAGCTATTAAAGCTCTTAAAAGAAACAAAACAAAACAACAGCAACAAAAAACTCTGATATTTTTCTTGACAACATGCCAAAAAAAAATTTAGTTTTTTATTTTTCTAATTTTATCTCTTCCTTTATAAAATTACCATTGCCTTATTATATCTCCTGTACTAATAGGCATATACTACACTGTGATCTAATTCGTTTAGGCATATACTACACCTGTGATCTGTCAGCACAATTCGTTTAAAAAACTGGACTTTGGATTATAAATTTAGAATATTTTAACTCTGACGGTGTTACGAACGCTTGAACTCTACTCGATTGATTGATTGAAAGGCTGAAGGGGATGTAGAGCAACACAGACAACGATCCCTCAAAAAACAAAAACAAAAAAAGAGAACAAAAAATGGTAAGAAAAAGCCCCCCTAATAGATAAGTAAATACTAAAAAATTTCATTCCCTTTAAAAAGGCTCTGAAGGTTAATTTGTTATATTCATTGCTTTTCCCAAACATCTCTAAACGTGATAGTGGGATGTGGATCATTACGGAGAATAAGCCAGAGATTATTACGATGTCTTGTGTATCTGCTACAGTTTTATATATGATGTGATCCAAATCCTTTATGCAATTGCATGTAATACACATTGCATTATCCTGTAAATTAAATTCATTCACTGAATCATTTTACTGAAGATTCGAGTGCTCAAGATTTCTTCTCTTATTCTTTGTCCACTTTGAAATGAGGCCAATATTTCCCAATTTTTCAAAATATTTGCTTGAATAAAAGTTTTCATTGATTTTTCGAACTCTATTTCGATATGTATTTTTATGAATGTTTTCTGAGGTAATCCAGTCAATATAAATATTGGACTCCGTGACCGATCTTGCGAGTATATCCGCCTGCTCATTCCAAACAATTTTCGAATGTCCCGGAATCCAAAGCAGAATCAACTGATTAACTGAGAACTATAGTTAGATAGATGTAAATTTTGTTAGAAAGTCTCTTTACTCAAAATGCATTTCGGCATGAACTCTTTTAATGACTTGTCAATCTTTCTCAATCACTGCCCGTATAATTTTACGCATGAAGGGTATTAAAGAAACCGTCCTCGTGCTGATTTGCTTGGGACAAGCTGTAAGCGAGATGAAATTACTCTTGCTAGATTTCGCAGTGGACATACTGAAGCTCAACGGCAGGTAACGGGTCTTAAAATTTACCATCCTTATCCGAATTGCAACGTGATTCAAGCCACTCCAGTCCACATCTTTGCTTGTATTGGTTGCCATAAGATTCAGCTGCTTTCAAGTCCTGCAACAGCTCTTCATTGTTAAAAAACGCACGGGTTTATGGAGGTGATCTAGATGTTTCTGTCGATCATGTAGGATAAGAAACAACAACATAATTTTATAACCTGCTATATGTTTTTTAAAATTATTCTTCTACTAATTTATTACGCTTATACAACGTAAGGTCGTGAGCAATCAAAATTACTTCATTACTTGGTAGCGAGAGGGCTCATACAGCTTCTTATCAAAAGGCATTTTATTCCAAAGTAATTAATCAAAATGTTGTATTCTTTAGCAAATTGTTATTTTTCACAGCCTTTCGCTGGAGATACGTTTCAGTCCAGTTTAAGGTTAAAGATCTTGAAATGATCGGCTCCCTGGTGCGGCTGCCCTACAACCCATTTCGCGTGTGTTCGAAGATGAGCTGATCAAGAAGATGCTTCAGAAGATCAATCTCAGATCCAGATCAACTTGCGAGACGACCCTTTAAACCTCCGGCCTCTTTCACGCCACCAGTAAAATTTGATTGGTGAGTGTAGTGGATTTGCACACGGCCCTCCTTGTCTTCGTCCCAACTCCATTGGTTCTTTGAGACAATATGCCAGCGTGACTGAAATCAGCTCCGTCACCGAGCCTCGTATACCACATGGAGGATCTATAAATCGACCCGTCGCTTTGACACTGAGGATACCCTCCAGGGATGTCTTAAAAACAACAGGTCGACATTCCTTTTCATTGAAACAGTTCGTGGTCCCAACAATGGATACTGTTAACAAGAGTCCCCTTTTTGTAGATCGTGGTGTTCGAACGTTATCTGAGGGTCGGAGAGGGAAGAGGTGAGCTTTTAATATAGCCGCCTTCAGAATGGGATAACATCTGTTTTTCTCCCAGGCATGAGGGAAGAATACACGATCTCTTTTGGAAGAATACAATGTCTCATTTGAGTATTCCGTTCACCCTTGTTCAGCAAACTTGGCAGGGATTGTGGGGTAGTCTTCGTCTTATGAGCCGGCGCTACAACAGTAACACCTCGACTTACGTGAACCCGGAGTTACGCGATTTTCAAATCTCGTCGATTCGTCTGAGCGCTACACAATTTGATTACTTACTTCCGTCTTCCTGAAAACGATGTACATGTTTGGACGTGTCACGTGAAATCAAAGCTTAACCATAATAATTTTTTTTGTGTTATTTATTTCTTATCTACGAAGTGTGTGTTGTTATATTACATGCTATAAATATTACATCGTATTTTTTTATAAATATTATATCTACTCAGATTTGAGAGATGGCTGTGTCATTCAAACGAAGTAGAACTGATTCTTTTGCTCCAAACAAGAAAAGAAAACTTTTATCTATAGAATGTAAGCTTAAAATTATTTAAGACTTCGATACAAAAATAAAAAATTGTGAATTAGCAAATAAGTTGTCGCGTTCTTGTCAGGCAAATCAATTTAGAAGTCGATTCCACAGTCAGGAGCTGACAATTGATGAGCTCATAGAAATGCATGAGCAAGAGCAATACAGTGAAGAACAGATTCAGTTCAATTAGAAGTTCGTATGACGGTTAGGAATTTGACAGAAAGCCTCAATTTAATTAAAACAATTAATATATATATAATTAAAATAAATTCCTACGTAGGTCAACAAAGAAAATTTTATTTTGGTTACTTTTTATTAAATAATTACAATTGTAACGAATGGTAAAAAGATGGACAATAGTGTGCACACTTTTGGCCGTGTGAACCCTTAATAAGTCAGCCTGCCAGCTCAGTGAAGAGAGCACATACCAATGTTTGCGCACGCAAACCTCTCGTTATTTCTTCAGTATTAATTGTTTTTATATAATTGTAACTGTGCTCAATTGAATTTAGAATTGAAAATTTGAATTTAGAAATGACGAATTAAAGTTGATTTGAGCTAACCGCCGTAGAGATTATTGAGTGTAGTTTTACAATTGACGCCCGATCGTTGGGCTGAGGATCCATTGGATCATTTTTAAATTACAAAATTAAATTACGATATTACAAGATTGAAAGAAAGATAGTGTCAAAATAAATCGCTCATCGAAAAACTTGGGGAAAATATGGCCTGGCTACAAATGGCGTCAATGAATGCTAAAAGATTATGCAACTAATCTAAAAATATATATATAGATAACAGAATCACAATATTAAGTGGCAAAACAGAAAAAGGATTTCCCTTGCAATTTTCCATTTTTCTTTTTGTATATGGTGGGGAACTATTATTATTTTTTTTGTTAATATTTATTCATTACTTAAATTTAATTATTCTAATAAACTAGTGTAGTAAAAAAAATCACATTCTCAGAAATTAGACCAACCTAGGTGGGATACAAACCCACGACCTTTGGATTAGAGGTCCAATGCGCTACAAGGACACAATGAGCGATTTTCCTTTTTACATATGTTGTTGGACTATTATTTTTGTTTGATACCATTTATTCGTTAATTAAATTAAATTGATGAGTTAATATTTGAAAAAACTATCAAAATCAAGTACAAGGACATCCATTACGAGTTTAAAAAAATGTATTTGAACTTGAGTGGATGAATAAAAAGTATTTCATTAACGATTAAAAAATTGAACAAGATATACATATTAATAAATATATATATATATAGGGAGAGTGCGAACTAATATTAGATGAATAGAAAAAGGATTACAAATTAAAAAAAGATATGGACACTAACGAAGGGTGTAGTTTTCCAACAAATCAAGGAATAAAAAGATTATCAGTAGATTTCGCTGGAGGAAAAAATAAATACAAGTCTTTATGTAGGCAGACTTTTTTGTTAGATTTTATGAAAATTTCTGCGTCAAAATAACTTCGGCTTGCGAGTTGTGTGTTATCTAAGATTTTACTAAACATTTTCTTTTTTTAAATTATTACTTCCTTCCATTTTCGACCCCAACTAAGAACGATTTAGATGTATATTTAGGTGAAATTATACCACGACTTACTCCGTTATCACTTTCCCCTATCGCGTAAGTTTTTGGTATTATACTGTCATTTACTTATAAAAATATTCTTAAAATATTCTTGCAATCTTCACATATTTTGTCAACGCCAATACTCAATATCATCTTTTTAACACAAGGACATTTCCTCCAAAAGTTTTAAGGAGCAAAAAACGAAGGCTAATAACGAACTGTACTTAAGGCAACGGAGCAATGTAAAAAGGTAAAAACCAACCCAAAATAAAAATAATGGAAGGAAAAATGTTTGCGCGGTTAGATATTCTCACCCATGGCCAAAAAATTCACTAACCTTCCACTCACCTCACACATCGAGGTGTCAAGTTGATGTATGGCGCGCTACTGAGTGTCATCAATATCCTCCGATGGAACATCCTTTAATTTATTATCTCTTCTCCCCGAACGGTTTGTCATTAAGGGAAAAAAAAATTCTCCATAGACCTATTATTTCTTTGGTTCCAGCCAGAATTCGTCGCCGTTGGCGTAAGGGGGAAAATATCGCTAGAAATAATTATAACATCATTGTGTTCCAAGATCATCAAAATGGAATGTTTGCTGATATCGTTGTAAATAAACTCACGTTAGAGGATATGCTATGGGATATCTTTTACTTTGTGATTAGATTTCTTTAACATAAAGTTGGAACATTCTGTTAATTAATGTTTCATGTAAAAACATCGAGTTCTTTATCTAAAGTTCCTTGCTTATGTTCCATGAAGCCAGCGGTTCTTAAACTTTCGATTGCAATGTATCCCATATGTATCAGCCCATTCAATTTCCCATATGTATCAGCCCGACATCGCAGACCCCCAAGATTTTGGACCCCCCCCTACTCCCAACATATGGCTGAGTAATTTAAAAATTCCTGTATAATCCTAGGCTGCCTCTGCTTTTTATACATACTTTTTTTAACACTTCTTTTTCAATTGCTACTATTAGCTCACTCTTTCTCTAAATATATTCATTTATATATGGGATGATATATTTATATATATCATCCCATATCTTGCTCAAATTTTCACAATCGTTCATAAAATACTTTCTATTTGTCCAATCAAGTTCAAATAAGCATTTTTAAACTTGTAGTGGATGATACTTGTTGTTAATACAATTATTTCAATTATTAAGTCATTAGTTTAATTTAATTTCATTAATTACTGGTTTTCGACGCCAACTTAGATTCGTCTTCAGTGCTGTAACAATATAACTGTTAAAACAATGACAAAAGTTGGCGTTGAAAACCGATTTTTCAGCCAAACCGGGTGTGCATTGTTACAACAATGCAGACAAATCATACTCTTTATTCAATTCCTACTATTTTAGTTCACACTCTCTCCCTGTATATATATATACTATATATATGTATATCGTTCAAATTTTCAATCGTTAATAAAATACTTTCTATTCATCCATTCAAAGTAGGAATTGACTTAATTTTTTTTTTATCTATTACTTGTTTTCTTTAAGAAAACGATAAATATCTAATTAAAAAATATTACATTTTAGTAATGGCTATGTACTTCCAACTATAAAAAACAAAAAACTATTAATATTCTTAATCGAAATACAGTTCCTAGTAGAGGTTTTCTCAATGGGGACAATTTAGTGATCTAGTCAAGAATGGTACAACTTTCAATTTTTCCTCAAGGTCTTTCAATGTCTGTAAAAGAGAGAAATCTTGACATTAAATGCCATCCCTTTGAGGATTCCCTAAAAAGGCGCTAGGAACCCCCTCCCTCCCGGTAGTCTGCGGACCACAGTTTAAGAACCGCTGCATTCAGCAATAAGAGATTTCAGCATTAAGATCAAAATCCTCCTGTGACAAAATTGACGAACTGTTTAAACCGAGATTTTAAATTAAATTTTTTTATTTTTTTAAAAACGGGAAAATTGGAAAGGCGAATTTCCTCCCCTTCTTTTTAAAATTTTCCTTTAGCCCCACACAAGCAATTTCAATCTTTTTAATAGGTGTTTTGAATAGAACGTTTATTTGGAAAGAACCAAAAATCACATAAATCCTTCAAAGTTTGTGTCAGAATCCAAGTTTCCGAATAGTTCGTAAAACTCACCTGAACGTTTGGAATGTTTGAATTTATGTAATCATTATACAGTCAAGTTTTTCTTCAGGGAATGTGAAGCGTTGGTCGATGATCACGTACCGTATACGAATTTCTCTTTCCGCTCATTTTCCAAACAAATAAAACAATAGCTCAGAAATTATGTCCAGCACAGATATACATATACGTTGTACAAGGGAGCAAATTAATGAAAAAAAACATGGGCTTCAAACAGGGTTACTAGAAATAAAATTATCGTCGTTGGCGCATGGCGTATTACTTTACAGCAATTTAATTATAAAGTATTTTACACTTTTTACCCGACTAGATAAGTTTATATTCGGAATTATACGGTACTTTTTAATTGTTATTTAAAAAAATTATTCAGTCTAGAGCAGTGATTCCCAAAGTTGTCTATATAGACCCCCAGAGGTCTATGACGACCTTCAAGGGGTCCATGTCTGTTAAAAAATAATTTGGGGGTCCATGAGGTATAAATGGGGTCTACGATAGTGGTTCTCATTAAACCAGATCGTGACTTTAATTTTAAAAGGAAATTTAATCAAGTGGAAACTAGACATACCTATTTAACAGATTTATTTACAAAATTTAATGAGGCTAATTTGCAGTTACAAGGTGACAGCATAAATTTTATTAAAACAAGGACCACATTTCAGCCTTTCTTGCCGGAATTAAGCTAAAGGAGTATGATTTTGTACGCCGCAAATTTTCCCAGTTATTGAATTGTCACATACATTCTGCCAGGAAAAAGTCGTTATAACCTACGTTCAACATTTAAGTGCCCTTTTTTAGATTTTGAAACTCGGTTTTGAGAATGTTTTGACTATCGTAATACCACAGTAGACAATGAATTCATATGGTCACTTTGATAAAAAAAGATGTCAGATTATACAAGAATTAGGCACTAGGAATTGGCACTAAAGAAGATCTTAAGGTATCTGACTACGTTCGGAACCGTAAATTTTGCAAAAGCGTATAAATGGATAATATTTATGATATTTAGTGTCACTTAGATTAAAAAATGTATATAAAATGGTTTTAAGAATATTATTAAAGTAAAAAATTATTTAAGTACTATATTTTGACAAAAAAGGAATATAAAATGACCAATTTTCAAAATATTCTCTTTTTGTGAAAAATGCTTCTATTGTAATAATATTTTGCTTGTATATAGCTCAGATCTCTGTTCAGAGGCTCGACTAGAATTTTTGAAATATATACACTCAGGAACATTGAAAATAGCGGCCCAAGAAGAAAGCATCGGATTGAAATGAAATTTAATACACATAATAACTCAGTTGAGAGATTCACTTGAACTCAAAAACAAGACAATTAAACGAATACAGGGTGTGCAACGACACAAATACTGGGCAACTTTAATAGCGCGTTAGACCACGTCCAGCTGCAATACATGCCACCACACAGTCCGGCATTGAGTTGATTAGACACTTTATGTTGTCTTGAGGCAGATGGGCCCACAAATCTTGAACAGTCAACTCTAAATCATGTACAGAGAGACACGATGGCATCTGCCGTTTTAGCTGATCCCACACGGGCTCTACAGGGGACAAATCGGGGGAGCGGCCGGCCATGGAAGAGTCTGAAAATGACGTAGAATGTCTTGACCAAATCTTGCTGTATGCGGAGGAGCATTATCTTGCTGGAAAATTGCCACTGGGAGACCATTTAGGAAATGTCCTACATGGGGTCGAAGAATATCATCAACGTAATGTTGGCCCATTAAGGTTCCACGCATCACAATTAAAGTGGACCGGCTATCATAGGCTATGGCTCTCCAGACCATTACACCAGCTATGCGGGCAGTGTGACGTAGAACAGTGTGTGGGGGAATTGTACCGCTCACCAGGGTGCCTCCACACCCGTACACGGTTATCACCTGTCCCCAAAACAAACCGGGATTCATCACTAAACACAACCTTTTGCCAATCTGTGACATTCCACATTGATCTGGCTTGGCACCACTGTAGACGCAGTTGCCGATGTTCCGGTGTTAAAGGGAGTGCACGGAAAGGGCGCTTAGATTTAAGATTTGCTTCTGCAAGGTGTGTGGAAATTGTTTGTGGAACAATTGCTACGCCTACCTCTGCTCGTATCGTTTAACGAGTCACTGTGGGGTCCACAAGTGCTTGCCGCACGATCCTTCGATCCTCTCTCCTCGTGGTCTTCCTGGTTGCTCCAGACCCGGTTTTCCGCGCGTGGGTACCTTCTCGTGTCCACTGCTCCCAACAATTTCTAACGGCACACTCCGAACGATACACCTGGCCAGCAACACGGCGCGTCGACCAGCTTGCAGTTTTCATCCCGATGATTACGCCTCTCCCTCTAACTCTCTTAACTGTGAGAAATGTCTTCTAGCACGTTTACCTGGCATGTTTCGCTTACCAAAGTCTTCCTACAATCGGCGGGTAATCGTCACGTTTATGAATCTTCGAATTTGCGCTGGTTTATACAGCACCCTCTTCCTGATTGTAGCGTCACCTCGGCGTGTATGAGCATGCGTATTGGCACAAAACTTGGATCATTTGCATATCTCATTACGCTGTACTTATTTGCAAAGTTTCGCGATTGTACTTAGCTTCCTTCTTGGGTCGCTATTTTCATTGTTCCTGAGTGTAACTTAGAAGTGAAGTTTCCCAAGTTTTACGACAACAGAGGGTAGAAGTTTTAATAAAAAAACGCCGATAATTATTTCAATTTATTGTAACTCTGAAAATAATGTGAATTTTGCAAAAAAAATATATAGTCCAGACTCTCTTGAGAAGTCTTTACTTTATATAAGCAAATTATTATTTTGGAAGCATTTTTTATAAAAGGAGAACATTTTGAAAAAAGGTTATTCTAAGTTAATTTTTTGCCTAAATATTGTATTTGAATAAATATTTTTTGTCAAAATGTGTCCTTAAAACAATTTTATACATATATTCTAATCTAAGTGACACTAAATATCATGAAAGCTATCCATTTATGCGCTTTTTAAAAACCACGGTTCCGAACGTAGTCGGATACCTTACAGTAAAGTTTAATTAAAAAGTTAATTAATTAACATGTGTTTTCTTAAGTTTTAAACACTATACTTCACTACAGTTAAAAACCTAAATCTTTTAAAGTAGGTAGCTCTATACTGTTGTCAAAAACACATTTAAATTGATGAATTTGCAAAAATTTAATATTAGGTAATTAGGGGTCTATACCCCCCAAACCGAAAAACCTGTCAAGGGGTCTTTGAGGCAAAAAAGTTTGGGAACATCTGGTCAGGAGTACTGTTATTATCGAGATTAAAAGTTAGTAAATAACTTAAATTGCTATGATTAGGCATTAATTGTATACATTTCATTTTTGCGTAATCATTTTCCTCTTTGTTAATAAACTACTTTAAAAGTATTTAAAGTATCAATTGTTACTGTCATTGATTAGAGAATTTTATCATGCAATAAATAATTCAAGAGAATAAGAAATAAAATTACATTTATTAAGATAGCTCTCTTTTGTAGCTGCATCATAAAGCATCTTTTATCAATGATATTTTTAAAATTTAAACAATAAACACAATTAGTTTCCTGAAAATGAATATTGATCCCAGGTAACTCCAAATGAAAACGGAATAATCGAAACGAAATTACGCTTCTATTAAAAATGTAGATTTAAGGAAGAAAATAACAAAGCTATTGAAATAATTTGAGACATCATTTCACGCAATTTGAAGCACAATTGATTGATTTAGTTTATAATATCTAATAAAGACTCCGTTCTATTTTATTGGAGGAAGTATAAAGCAGTTTTGATAGCAATGTTTGACGATAAATTGAATTTTTAAAGAGAAGTGAAATGAACAAAGACTTTATTTGCTTGAATAAATATAATTTCTGAAGATGGAATTTTACATATTTTTACGCTTCTCTTCGAAGAATGAACAGTCTTTTGTGAAGCTTTTGAGTGGAAGTGAATAAGAATAAAAATTGAAACTTATTGAATATTATTTCTAGAACTAAATGAGTCAAACATGTATTGTGTGGGATTTTATCATCCTAGGAACGAATACTAGGAACGATACTAAGTTTCCGTGATAGAAGACACTGTTGATCGTGTGCGTGATTCTTTTTGTCGGAGTTTTGATAAGTCTATTAGGCAAGCCAATAACGAAAATTTCATTCTGTTCAAACAATGATTTACAATTCGTTAACCAAAGTAAGCACTGCATCTTTTACTGCGACATCTGCATCTTTACTAATCGATTCAGCATAAAAAGTGTATCGTTTGCTATTGTCGAATAATGCGCGCACGTGCGGCCTATCAGACTAGACCCAAAAAATCTCGGAGGATTTTCCAATCCATGGATCAACAGCTTATTACATTCTGATGGATAGTTCCGTAATAATAAGCCATAACTTTTGGATACTTAAAGATCAGACATCCTGTATAACTGCTGACTTTATACGTGGAAATGTACAAATGCACGAAGTACAAAAATATATAACTTTTTTTTTTCATGACTGCCTTCTTTATTTCTATTTATATTTTCGCTGAAATTAGCAACATTTAAAGAACACCGCAAAAATTATTTTAAAACCACTGTGAAAATATTCTCTGGGAAAGTCATATTTATTCTTATGAAGTTGTAATCGTCTTTTTATTACAAACAATAATATTCTACGCATAAACATAGTATTACGATTTGTACACTGATTTTCAGAACTTAAGCAATAATGTAAATTTTAAGTAGATAGTTATGAAATTACAGACAAAGGTTTTTAGCGATCAGTACAGTGAACACGCAATTCAGTAGAAAGGTGATGCGTATACAAATATCTGGAACAAAACGTCGTAGGGGACGTGAGCACTCGCAAAACACGTGTGGGCTGGAAGAACGGAGGCGCAATTAAAGACATCCGCTCCAAGTGCAAGTGAATTCTTTCATTCTAGATGAAAAAATATCACCTAGACGACTGATCAGAAAGCTGGAGGAGGGGTGCAGTCTGACCAGTGTGGCCGAAAAGTTCAGCATCAACAAATGTGTCGTTTCGCGCGCTTGGAGAGCCTTCAAACCATAGGTACAGCTGTTAGAAAGGTTGGTGGGGAAAATAGGAAAACAACTGCAATGGATGACCTATATATTGTCTTGTAAGTTAAAAGAGCCCGATACCAGTCAGCAAGAGCCTTTGCTCAACAAGTGTGTACAGCAACAGGACAACCAATTTTGCGCCTTCACAAAGGGGCCTATTCACAAGCCATCCTGAACGCTGCATTCCTGTGAAAGTTGACCTTTGGCGGTACCGTTTAGGGTAATGTGATGAGAACTTAAACTGGATAGCTCATCAATAAAGTCATGTCCTCTTTACGGATGAGATTCGTTTCAGTGTCACAAGCGATTCTCAATGCCAGTTGATTTGGAGAGAGATGGGAACACGGTTTCATCCGAGACCGTTAAAGTGGTCCTGGAGTTATCGTCTGGAGAGGCATTATGCTGAACGGATGGATTGAGCTCCACGTTTCCGACAGAGGTTCTGTAATCGGAGATCGCTATTGTAAGGAAGTGATCCTTCCCCATGTGCGTCTGTTCAAGATGCTATTTGAACAGATTTTGTTTTTATAGATGACAATGCATAGCCACACTGGACTGTTGATGTTCAGCAGCTCCTGGAAAGTAAAGATGTCACTCAAATATATTTCCCAGCGCTCTCCCCTGATTTCAATCCCATAGAACAGATGCTAATTGAGGAATGGGCTCTCTTACCTCAAGAACTGTTGGACACTCTGGTCAATCCCATAAAACATGCATGGATACTTTGGGGGAGATGCCTTGAGACACGATTGCATACTCCATCCAATAACTGAAACAGATGCTGATTGAGGAATGGGATCTCTTATCTCAAGAGCTGTTGGACAGTTTGGTGTTGAGTATGAAGAAACGGTGCGAATTAACATTGCAGTATATCCCATACTAAGGAACATCTGCTTGTTGTTCTTTCTCTGTATTCATTTTTGTGCTACTGCGTTTTCGTTATTGTTTGCGTACAAAATACTGTCTCTCATTTCTGAATTTCATACCTCCCGATGATTTCTCGAGGAGTATGGCAAAAAAGAAATAAACAAACGAACACCTGTTGCTTTAGTTTTGCACACCAGTTTATATGTGTGTGTCATCTCAGAAATTCTAGTGCAACACTACTTTAGCTAAAATGGAGTAATTGATTTAGTTACTTCAGTTAAAAACTTGATTTAAAAAGTTTTTTACAACAAATAATACGGCAAAATAAAAATAATAATTTGTATGTGAAAATATCAAAGCAGTTTCAGTGCAATTTTCTGAATTGAAACATAAAGCTTAATTCTCTATGAAATCACTTTCGTATGTAACACACTCATCAACACCGGATATTTTTCAATGGAAATTGTCTCAGTCTCAAGAAGCGGTGGCCGCAGCATGACCCAGGGCAATGGCGAGCCGTCATCAGATAGTGCAATCACGGTCGGCTGTCGATTTTTAATTATCCTCGTGTCAAGATTTGTAGTCCGGCGAGGTCGGAGGGCAGGAAATTAGGTTTTTATTAGATTACGGATGGGCCCGCCTTCTTTTCAGCGGCCGCGCGCCGAAGGCTGAGGAAAACCTACAAGGACACGACCCTCCCCTTTTTCGCGTCTCGCGGGAGGGACGGACGATAATAGATTTCGAAACGCCGTCGTCCATCGCACGAGAAGAAAATTCTTATTTTTATAAAGAAACACTGCAAAAAGAGAGATTACGACTGAATATACTGTGATAAGAAGTACAATGGAGACCTTTAGAATGAGAGATATAAAATTCATAACGATTAAATGTCGAACATTACTTTTTTAAAGAGTACATTTCAAAGAGAGCCTCCCCCTTGTGTTCGCCACTAATTTGTCAAAACGGTAGCGCAGTTTAACCCTTTCATGACTAAGAGTCACATTTTCCTCCATTTTAAAATTGGTGACTGTTGTATTAAATAATATAACCTTATCCGCAATTTTTATACAAAATTACAAAACAGAACGTATGCCGAAAGCAGGAACGCTTTTCCGCTTAGGCACGTGCCTAGGGCGCAAAAGATTTGAGGAGATAAAAAAAAATTGGAGTACAAAAAAAAAGAGAAAAAATTAAAATTACAGCGAACGTACCACCACCTAGCGGTTCGTAAGAGAAGCATTTCTGCTCTCGAGATAGATAAGACTGAAGTAAGATCCACTATATAAAAAATGAAAAGCTTAACAATTTGATGTTGTATGTGCTCAAAATTATATTGCAATAGAAATTGATTACAATAGTGTTATTAATGATTTTCTAGAAAAAAATCATTCGTTTTTCGAAGAAAACCTTCTGGTTGTACAAGTACAATGACAGTCACTCAACAAAGAATAAGGATGTCGAAAAGTAAAAGGTAGTAAAGCGATAAGCGATGAAAAAGATGATAATTAACAAGTTGAAAACAGTTCATACAATAATGTATACTCTATACTGTTATTGCAAACGATTTCATTAATTGACTGTACTAATTTATACAAAAAGGTTGGTGGTTCGTGATGCCGTAAATTAAGAAATGAACAAGAGTGGCCAAACCATACCACTACTTTTTCCTACGATTGTCAGTCCAGGACACGGCGAGTCCGCAGGTGGTGGATAACGGAAAAACTAACCAAAACCCCCAAAACAAAGACAAGTAAAAAAGTAAGAGAGTTAAGGTATATCTGACTACGTTCGGAACCCTGTTTTTAAAAAAGAGCATAAATGGATAATTTTCATGATATTTAGTGTCACATAGATTAGAATACATGTATAAAACAGTTTTAAGAATATTATGATGAAAAAAATTTATTTAAATACAATATTTTTGCAAAAAAATTAACTTAGAATAATCTTTTTTCAAAACGTTCTCCTTTTATAAAAAATGCTTTTATAATAATAATATTTTGCTTATATAAAGTAAAAACTTCTCTCCATAGAGTCTGAACTAGGATTTTGGAAAAATTCGCATTATTGTTTCAGTTACCACCAATTGAAATAATTATCGGCGTTTTTTTCTTAAAATTCCTCCCCTCTGTTGTAGTAAAATATGGATATATATCCACTTCTAAGTTATATGTTTCAAAAATTCTAGTTCAGCCTCTCTGTACAGAGGTTTGCACTACACTGGTGTGCAAAAATTAAGGACGAGACGGTTTTTTCAATATAACTTTGTACAAAAGCTTTCGAAATCAACACATTTAATACCGTAAGATCCCCAATACGTAAGGACATGTGTAATGTAAGCAACACTTACTAAAAGAGAAATCAGAGGGATAAAAAGAAGCTTGATTAAAAAAGTAGCATGGAGCGCAATGCGACTGAAGGCCGAAACATCCCTGTGATGGGTGTCCAGCAAGAAACATCCGGTCTTTAGTAGGGATATGATCTCCCCTGACGGCTAGGCAGGTTTCACAGCGTCTGCCCATGCTGAGAATGAGGGTGTCAATGAGTTGTTGAGGCATTGCTACCCATTCGTCTTGCAACGCCAATCGAAGCTCCCGAATCGTTATTGGTGGTAAGGTACGAGCTGCCAAGCGTCTGCCTAGAAAATCCCATACATGCTCGATGGGATTGAGGATCGAGATCGTGCTGGCCGGAGATCGTGCCGGCCAATCCATACGTTCAATATCCTCACTCTCTAAGAGCTGTTCGGCAGCTACTGTGCGATGACATGGTGCATTGTCGTCCATGAAAAGGAACTGCAGACCCATAGCGCCTCTAAAAAGACGCACATATGGAAGAAGAATCTCGTTACAATAACTGGTTCCGTTGACTGAACCTGCGTCGACGATGTGAAGGTCTGTACGACTACCAAGCATGATGCCTCCCCAACGAGAACACCGCGACCTCCATACCTGTCCCTTTCAATGATGTTCGAGGGATGATTGCGGCTTCCCCGCTCTCTCCAGATGAGTATGCGATGAGAATCACTACTAAACTGAATCTGCTCTCATCTGTAAAGAGTACTCGTCAACATTCATTGTCTCTCCAATTCCGGAGTTCCCGGCACCACAGAGAACGCCTTCTCCGATGGGCAGGCGTTAAAGGTACACACCGTACAGGGCGTCGTGCAAACAGACCACCACCGTGCAGTCTTCTGGCCACGGTAAAACGCGATATCGGTCGTCCAGTCGCCTGTGTCGTGTGCCTAGCGATTTCTCCCGCTGTCTGCCGCCTGTTTCTTCTGGCCTGTAAAACAATGTACCGGTCATCTGCGGGTGTGGTTCCTCGTGGACGACCACTACTGAACCCACGGATAGCTGTTCCTGTAGTTTGAAATTGTCTCCAAAGTCGTGAAACAATGCTGTGAGCAATTCCGAACTCTGCAGCCACACTTGTCACACTGCGACCTTCCTCCAACTTCCCAATGATTCGACCTCGGGTAAAAGCATCCAGATGTCGTCTAACAGATTGATTATTCGCCATTTCTCGCTGAGGCAGCAACTCGGTGTGATTTTAACTGCTATACCGCGGGCAATCTCTTTGCCAGAAATACTGATCTTACACCGACAACATGCTTTATACTACTCAGACACTCCCCCATTACGTCTACCTGCATATCTGCGCATGTGCTACCGTACATCACCTTACTTAATCTCCTGATTGGTCTTTCTGTCCGCTCTGCCTCTTCCTTCAGCTGATATGCTAATTTTTCGACTTCGTCCTTAATTTTGCACACCAGTATATATATATATATACACACTGGTGGACAATTGCTAAGACGGATCACAAATTGCTATGTAGCATAACATTAAGCGAAACATGAGGCCTAGTAGGATAAAATATAGTTGCCACACTGTTCAGACATTAGAATAAAGAATATTTATTGTTCTGGAAAGTACAAGCTGTGAAACATCTGAAAGAAAAAAAAATGTTCATTTGATCTGCGTACGGAGAAATGGAACAATGCATCTAAAAGTCAGCAGGCACCTTAAAGAAAGGTATCAGTACGGGATATGTCCACCGTGGAGTGTGATGCAACATTCCACACGTCGTACCATACTTTGCACAACATTATCGAGCAGCTGTTAAGGCAATTTATCCCATTCCTCTGTGAGTGCACGGATGAGGGTGTTCTTGTTTGTCGGAGGATAGTTTCGACCAGCAACTTGCCTCCCCAAAGCATCCCCACACATTTTCAATGGGGTTTTGATCTGGAGAACGCGCTGGCCATACGAGACGTTGAATACCCTCGCTGTCTAGACAATCCTGAACAGCGAGTGCTCGATGACATGTTGCGTTGTCGTCCATAAAAACGAATTTATCACCGACAGCACCACGGAAAAGACGAACATGAGGAAGTAGAACTTCATCAATGTATCGTTGGCCCGTCATAGTTCCATTCGCAACCACATGTAGGCGCGTGCGGCCATTGATCATGATGCCGGCCCACACCATGATACTGCATGTCGGATATCGGTCCTTTTCCTGGATATTTTCTGGACGATAAGCAGTACCACTCTCGCGCCAGATCAGTTGGCGTCTACAATCCGATGACAGACTGAACCTACTGTCATCTGAGAATAGTACGCATGCCCAGTACTGTTCACTCAATTGTGATGCTCACGACACCATTGCAAACGGGCAGTACGGTGCTGTCTGGTCAATGGGACACACACAACAGGTCTGCGTGCGTATAGTCCTCCCCCCCCCCCTCAAACGTCTGGCAACAGTTTTTCGGGAGATCTGCTTTCCTGAGGCAGCAAGAAACTGATTTGCCACCTGCTGAGCTGTGGTGCGCCTGTTTCTTTTTTGCTGATAGGACGATATATCTGTGTTCTGCAGGCGTCGTACTTCTAACACGACCTCCCCCGTGTCGTCTACTACACATTCAGTAGTTTTAAATGACTTCCACAGCCGTGAAACAACGCTGTGAGCGATGTCGTACTCCCTGGCAACATCTGTTATTTTTCGCCCTTCTTCGATCTTTCCAATAATTCGGCAACGCATAAAATCATCTATGTGATGTCGGGAAGACATGCCAAAAATTTTAAGTTCGTCTATTAAATCTTTCCTGTAAAACTTTGATTTGAAACAACAACTGTCCACACGCGTCAAAACCTTTAAAGCTCTTATGAACGCTATCACGTGATGAACAGACGTGGAAAAATTTGCATACTCATACTTCTTCTTACTAATATCCCGCACTTATTCTAATTTTCCACATTTTGCTTCCTTTCATTTTGTGGTTGCTATGGATGATAGTGTTATCCGTCCTTAGCAATTGTCCAGCAGTGTATTAAATCTAGTTTAGTTTCAATGCGTGGCGCAGTTGGTTAGATGCTGCCCTTGTACGCTTAAGTTTGTGGGTTCAATCCCGGCCCAAGTCGGTGGATTTTCAAGATGCAAACAATCGACGGTGTCATGTGTTTTTGCGGCATATTGAAGATCCCCAGAGTGCCTGCTTGGTTTGTGTGCTTTCAGGAAAATTAAATTTCTAGTACAATTTCGCATCGTCAGAACTCAAGAGCCTTCCTCTGGGGAAGGAACTGGGCGTCAAAATTTCATTGGGGTAATTGGTATCCACCTATATGATGCTGCACTAAAAAGGATACCAGCTCCTGAGGAATGTACTGGATCAACAACGGTAACTACCAATCCTCAGCCCCTTATAAAAGGTAAAAGAAAAAAAAATTAGCTTCAAGGGTCATAAAGGCAGGATGTAAAAGCTTTAGAGATCGAAGTTATCCAACCATTTCGATTCCCTGAATCAAACTTGATGTTAAGTTGTTTTAGACCACGGGTGTCAATCTCGCGGGCCGCATGTGACCTTCAACGAACATTTTTGCGGTCCGACCAATATATTTGCACACAATAATCTTCAATGTTAGTGATAATGAAACATGAATAAATCTTTAGATGGTACTGCATCGTATGAAAAATACGCAGGAAAAAATTTCAAATCTTAGAACTAAATTTCAAACAAGATTTAAAGATTTTAATTCTTTGGAAGACACATTTTGTTTTTTTTTCTTCGATTTTCTCAATTAATATAGACTCATTACCCAGTCATATGCAAATGGAGGTGATTGAGATTCAGAGCTACTCAAATTTGGTAAAATATTTGTAAAACTCAAGCGCACCTGAATTTTACAAATATTTACTAGACACGTTTGGAAATACTCGAAAATTCGCATATGACGTTATTGCTATGTTGTACTTTTCGGTGCGAGCAGTTATTTTTTTTTATGTTATGAAAGGAAATAAGTCTCCTGTTAGAAACACAGTTTTTAAATGATGCTCATCTTGGGTCAGTTTTGAAAGTAATCCTGAAATATGAAAAATAGTAGCAGAGAAGTGATGGTAAGTGTCAGGATGCAAACATTAAAATTTTGTTGTTCTTTTAAATATTTTTAATATAATGTATTATTCGAAATAAACTTATGTGTTTCTGTAAATATTGATTTTTTTGCGGTCCACATAAAGTTAAACCTTGTTTGTTTAGCCCAAATTAGCCTATGAGTTTGACCGTGCATGAAATATGGTGAAAAGGGGAGGGGGAAAGAGTGTGAGAATATAATGAGCATATTTAAGTAATGTTATCCTTATTATCTAAGTATTAAATTTATGTCTAGCTTTTGTGTCTAGTATTAAACTAAAATATTATAAGATGACACAAAAATTAAATGAGATTGTTAACATTGTTTTCGAATCATCAATGTTTCGCTATTTAGTTCCGACTAAATAGTTTCAGCTCTCAATGCGTTTTCAAGGCCTTTTTAATATGTTGATTCCAGTATTATTCTTCAGCCTTGAAAATCACAGCTCGCAAATGACAAATGTATTAGGCATGATTGTGGGAAGAGATATAATTTTCACAGGAAAAATGTATCTTACAGAAATCCAACAATGATAAATGATCTTATTTATTGTAGTTGAATGATCAAATTGCAATTATGTGCACTCCATTGCATAATCGTCTATCTCAGTCTTAGCTGTCCATTTCTTTACGAGCGTCGACAAATGATGTCCCTTTAATATTAAGCTAATGCGTTTGTGATGTCGGATTTTTAAGTGAATATAATAAAAACAAAAGCCTGTTTATTCAATCAAAAATCTGCTCCATTTGCTTTAATAAACATTTCTCAAAGAAATTTTAATGCATAGATGCCTGCTTTAAAGAAATTCTGATTTTTAGAATCAATAAATTTTGAAACGGAGTTTTTAAGACTGTATTTTCATATTGTTTTGTTCATTGAAACTGTTTTAAATGTTTGACAAATCAAGTTCGTTGGCGGGAGATCCGGTGAATAAACTAATTGCTGCAAAGTTTGGTATTTTAATTCATTTAATTTCACAATGGGCTCAATTCATGACGGTCACATGATAAAGCCAAATTCGTGTTCTCCATTGAATTCTCTCAAAACAGACATCAAACTAATTGTACTTGTTGTTCTATTCGTAAAACTTAGGTAAAATTTCGAATTACATAAATGGGTAAAAATTCTTCAAAAAATTTTAAATTTATGGAAAAAAATCTTAATTTTTGTGTGTATTTTAAATAAAGTGCATTTTGTATACCTATGTGTGCTATTATTGTCGACAAATGTGTACTTTGTACGAGAAAGTTTTGGCAAAGAGCATACGTTGGCAATAACGAAACGCATTAACTGATTAGCTGGAAACACACGATTGCATTTATCGTGCGTCTTTTACGTCATGTGAGTTTTTGTACTGATTGGCTAGAAACAAGTGGTTCTCGTTATCATGTAACTATGACGTCACATGAATTTAAGCCCATTGTTTTGTACGACGTATGCGGCTGCGTGCGATGTCATGGAGAAATATTGAGCTATGCTGATTAGAAAGTGATTGGGCGTATAATTTTAAATTTTTCATACATTTCATCAATGTATTGATAATATAACAGATACAGTTGGTTGGATTCACTCCCACCCATGTTTTAAAGAGCATCATTTTTCACAGATGTTTTAGGTCTTCTATGAGGGTCATTTTGAGGCTAAACATCAAACCAAAATTTTTCAAATCAACGTTGCACTTTTTGATCGTCTCTCTCTCTCTCTCAGCAGTATTTTCTACAGATGCCTTGTTTATATTGCGTGCAGCTTTTGCAGCATTATTACCAAATTTATACTCATTTTAAAAATTACACGTGAATATCGGTTGAATTTACACTTAACTCTTTTTTTTCCACGGTCTTTTTTTACACGATTTTGAAGTAACACGGTATACGAATTTAACAAATTTTCTTTTTTACGCGATTTTTTTTGTTCTAACTCGCTCGAATTAAAAAAAAAAAAAAAGAAGAAAAAAAAATTGGAGATGTGTGGCCTTTGGATGCGGACGAATTGAACGAGTTTATGACAGTTTATAATAAAAAAATTGATACTGTCGATGTCGAAGGGGAAGTTTAGCGAATAACAGCTGATTTAATTCGTGAGAGTTTGAAATTCGCTTCAAGTATGGAACAACATTTTAATACTCCTGATTCTAACACAGAACGTGTAGTAAAATTTCTACATAATTTCGTGTAACAAGATATCAAGAATTATACTATCAACTTCAGAAAGGAAAGAGGACAGCCGCTAATAAAACTTTGTAATAACAAAAAAAAAGTTATATGTCTATAACCATTTTTACCATTATGTTGTTATATTGTTATACCCATATTTTTTTTAAAATTTCAGTTAGCTTGACTATCACTGCCTTTTAATACACTTTTCAGCAAAACAAAAATGTTTCGCAAAATTAGTCTTCGGTTTATCCCTTTGTTAGGTACTGAGATTTGATGCAATCCGTTTATCGCGTTCAAAAGAATTCTGGATGGTATATAACGTATCCCTAAGTGATAAGCTGTTAAAAAAACTTTTATTCTTTGATTATTTTGATAAACAGAAAATTTACATATAAGGTTAAAAACTTTTAAATGCAAAAAAACCCCTACCTGTTTATTATTAGTTTTAATTAACTTAAAAAATTAGTTTTATTATCAAAGGACCCTTACTTCAAATGTTGGAACCAGTCACTTTTGATTCTTTTCCTTATTTATTTTGGAATAGTTTTGAAAAAAAATGAATTTTCTAGTTTAGAGAGGAAGAATAAATTTTTAATTTAGTTACTTAAAGGCTTTATATTTAGGATCAATGAAAGAATCAACGATAAAACATGTTTTCTCTACCAATCACGAATTCAAAACCTTTGTAATATAAGTTATATCATAGTACTTTTATCATAGAGATAAATAAGATAATTAAATTATTTAATTACTGCATTCATTGGTATATTAATATAATTAGTTTTAATGAAATTAACGCTTACTCGATAGAAGAAAAATGGAAGTATCAAAACATAAAAATTTTTCTACCCTTCAAATTGGACATTTTTGATATCATCATAATTATCAATATCATTACCTTGCAATACCTTTTGATCAATGAAGCACAAATTCTTAGTTTATTGTAATAACAAAAAGTCTTAAGAAATTTGATGCGCAAAATCTTGGTTTCAATCACAGTTATCTTAAATGCGCTGTTGATCATTGGGGGGGACTTGGAATATTTCTCTTTACATTCATGTATCACTTATTCTAATATATGCAGTAATTTCGAAAATATGATTTTTAAAATTTTTTTTATGATTTTCCATGTTTTGTACTCATCCTGTATTATATTACTTGTTTTTGAAATTTGTTAAAAAACGTTATCAAAAATAATTTTTAAGATTTTTAATTTCAAAATAACAAATTGATGGGGTTTTTCTTTTAAAAAAATGAGAGAAAAATATCTTTTTTATCATACATAGAAGCTGTGTATAACCTAAAGCAATCTTACTCGATTTTAAAATCTTAGAACAATTTCAATTTTTATGTATTTAATATCAGCGTAGAAAAATATATTTTGTTTAAATACGATGGTAAATGAGAGAGTTAATATAAAAAATCACCTTTCTAAAAATACGCAGAAGAAATTTGTCAGCATAGATAAGATTTTTAGAGAACAGTAACAATAATAGGAATATACACTGGTGTGCAAAACTTAAGCAACAGGTGGGTTTATTGCCATAACTTCACGAAAAATCATCTGAGAGACATGAAATTCAGAAATGAGGGAGAGTATTATGTATGTAAAGGATGACGAAAGCATCGGCGCTGAAAAAGGAGTACAATGCATACGGTATGCTGGAATCAAAGAAAAACAAGCTTTATTGAACGCATAGTATCGTGACTCATGATGGTCTATTGAACAGAAAGAACGACAAGCAGATGTTTCTTAATATGGTATATGCCCTCCCCTCACTGCAATGATTGCTTCGCACCGTCTCCGCATACTCAGAACCAGCTGGTGCAACGTTTCTTGCGGTAGGAGTGCCCATTCTTCAATCAGCATCTGTTTGAGTTGTTGGGTGTTCTCCGGATGATGTAAGCGTGCTGCAATACGTCTCCCCAAAGCATCCCACACATGTTCGATGGGATTTAAATCTGGGGAGTACGCTGGCTAATCCATTCGAGTGATATCTCCCCTTTACAGCAGCTCCTCAACAGCAAGAGTCCGATGTGGCCGGGCATTGTCAACCATAAAAATGAAGTCTGGGCCAATGGCACCTTGGAACAGACGCCCATGGGGAAGAAGTACCTCCTCACAATAGCGATCCCCGATTACAGACCCTCTATCGAAAATGTGGAGCTCAGTTCACCCTTTCAGCATAATGCCTCCCCAGACAAGAACTCCAGGACCACCGTAATGGTGTCTTTCCTTGATGTTACTGGTATAAAACCGTGTCCCGATCTCTCTCCAAATCAAAACGCGTTGAGAATCGCTTCTGGTACTGAACTGATTCTCATCCGTAAAGAGGACATGACTCCATTGACAGTTGTCCAGTTTTTGTGCTCTCTGCACCACTGTAAACGGTGGCGTCGGTGGTCAACTTTCAACGGGAGGCAGCGTTGACGGCGGGCGAATAGGCCCCCTTTGTGAAGGCATCTGGCCACAGTAAACCGCGACACTTGTCACCCCGTTGCTGTAGAGTTGCTGAGCAATGACGCTTGCTGACTGCCGTCGGCCTCTTTTCGCCTGCAGGATGATATATCGGTCATCCCTTGAAGTTGTTGTCATCGGGAATCCACCACCAACCTTTCTAACAGCTGTACCTGTGGTTTGGAACGCTTTCCAAGCGCGCGAAACGACACTTTTGTTGATTCCGAACTCTGCAGTTACACTGGTGACAGTACGCCCCTCCTCCAGCTTTCCGATCCTTCTTCCACGTGTGAAGTCATCCAGGTGATTTCTTCTAGCCATATTTCACGAACTGACTCACTGGCACTTGTAGCGAATATGTTGAATTGCATCTGCGTCCTTCATCTTATTTTACTGTTGAGCAGCACGCGCCGACATCACGCGTTTTGCGTGAACGTTCTCAGGAACGTTTCGTTCCTGATATTTGCATATGCGTGACGTTTCTACTGACTTACGTGTTCACTGTACTGATCTCCAGACCTCCTTTTCTGCAATTTCATGGTTATCTGCTTAATTTTTACATTGTTGTTTAAGTTTTGCACACCAGTGTATAAATTAAATTCAGTAGTAGAACATAATAATTACAAAATCGTAAATAAAACTAACTTTTATCATCTGACAAGAATAAGGAAGACAAAATAAAAGAAATAGTTATGATCATATAGTAATGAGACTTAAGCCTATTTTTCGATCACTATTTAGTTTAATTTACTTTTTTAAATATTCCATTTAGCAATTATACAATCTTTGTTCTTAAAGAACACAGTAGCTCTGGTATACCTTTAAATTGCTAAGTTAATAAATAAATTACTGAATTTTTTAAAAAATTTTCCTGAAATGCACTATTGTAGTTCTGTCTCAGTGGAAATCGAATTCCCAGATTTTTATTAATATGTTTCTTTTTAAAATTATAGTTGCTGTTGTTACTGATGCCACCTGATCGGCAAAGGCCAGATCGAGGCCCACGAAATTCATCATGGCAAAGGGCTAAGTGACGCCTGTCGTTAGCCGTAGCTTTGAGCACCATACAGGTGACAGTACGATTTGGCTCGTTTCCACCCCAATTTTGAGGGAGGACACCTGGGGTAGTCAGGGGCCTCCCATCTCTCTACCCCTTCCACCAACCACACGAGAGGACTTGCGGCTCGACGGCAATTTAGAGTACCCCCATGCCGCAAAGGCACTATACATTTATAAACATCCATGCTTTCTCCGGTATTCGAACCCAGTCCCTTCGGCACCGCTGTCAGCGTCGCTACCCACTATACCGGTATAGTAAATACGATTTATAATGTATTTTTTGTGATACTTTTTATAATGTATTTTATAAGAATTCTAACTATGTGAAAGTGTGTGTGTCAATTTAAGAGATATGATTATTTCGTTGTTCATTTTTAGCCGTAGTAAATATTTTTATTGAAATTGTGTAAATCATTGACTTTTTCTTAGTAAATTTTATATAAGCTGAATCAAGTAAATGGTATAAAAGTGCTTTTCCTATAGATCTTATTTCATACATATTTTAATACATTAAACTTGGTAATTAATGAAGTTTTCCAATAAAAATGTGTATTACATAGTTTTAACTAACATCACATTTTACAATTTTTTTTAAATTCTGATTTTTTTTGTTTTGTTTGTACGAAACAAGAATTGCAAATTAATCCTTATATTTAATTTAGAATGCAATGATTGTGCGTAACTTGAACGCATTTAAAATCTTGGAACAAGATAATCTACAAGCAGTTGTAGACGACATGAAATTGAGCCTGTTTTTTTTCTGATATATATATGTATACAGTCGAACCTTCATATAACGATCCTCCATTTTATGAACATTTTACTATTTTTTTCCTACAATAACCTCCAAATAACGAGAAGTGCATTTTCTATTTAATGAAATTCTTATCTTGTCATTCAATTTTCCCTCCTTTTTTTTCTATCTATTTTAAAAACATTTCAGGACATTTTTCAAATTATTCTCTCTTTTAGCGCATTTTATGGTGATTAATGACCTTGAACTGGTTTTTCAAGGTGCCTAACTCCCCTATAGCAATGAAATCTCCATAATTTTTTAAACAAAAACTCAAAGTAACAGTAAATTTTTAAGGACGTATATGTATGTATGCTTAAAATTACTGGTTATAACATATAATGTACGTTTAAAATTACTTGAAGCTTAAAATAAGAAAATGTGTATACAGTGGGCTACAAAAGTGTTCGTATACTTCCAATTTCTTATGAAATTTAATGCTTTAGAGTAATACAATTTTTTTGTATTTAATTTTTTTATGATATCTGCAACGTTTTCTTAATGTAATGACGTAATTAATTTTTAAAAATATCATAACTATTTTTTTTAAAAATTAATAATTAAAAAGCTACTAAAAATTACGCCACAAAAGTCTTCGTACACTTAACAAAAATCTCAACCTAGCTCTAAATATTGTATTTCTTTCTTAATTTAGTACTTAGTAGGATATCTTTTAGTGTCCACAACAACTTTTAAGCGTCTTGGTATATATTTAATCAGATTTTTGTAAATTCTACATCGATTTTTCTCCACTCTTCTGTGATTATTGTTTTTACTTCACATTTTGTGTTTATTTGCCGTGTTTTCTTTTTTTTACATCAAAATCTCATCAAATATGTTCTAATGGGCTGCTTAAAGTAATTGAGAGGTGTTTTCATAATTTGGGGACAGTTATAGAGACACCAGTGGCGTACATTGAGAGCAGTGCGCTTGGCGTCATTATCCTGTTAAAAAATGAAGTAGTCTCCAATATCCAAAATTTGGGCGGATAATTTAAAATTTCCCTTTAAAATATTTAAATAGAGCTCATGCTTCAAAATATCATCAAAAATACCAAATTAACTAATTCTGAGGCCAATTTACAATCCCACGCCAGAACACCTTCACTTCCATACTGAAACATGGAGGTGGAGGACTTCTTGTTCCACATAAATTCATGGGATTAAACTCCTTATTTTTCATTTACAAGCTATTATGGGCCAATCGGAGCCAAAAATGTTGAATTATCTGCCATTCTAATTAATTTGCTGCCAATTTTGAATTTTCTGAAACTAAATCCCAAGAATCTATTTGGATCAATAAAACATGGAGATGGAAGTGTTCTTGAGTGGGGGTGTAAATCAGCCACAGAATTAGGTAATTTGGTATTTTTTGTTGATATTGTGAATTATGAGCTCTATTTAGAAATTTTAAAGAGAAATTTCAAATTATCCGCCCAAAATTTGGATATTGGAAACGACTTCATTTTTTAACAGGATAATGTGACGCCAAGTGCACTGCTCTCAATGTATGCCACTGGTGTCTCTATAACTGTCCCCAAATTATGAAAACACCTCCTCAATCACTTTATTTAGCCCATTAGAACATATTTGGCGAGACTTTGATGTAAAAAGAAGAAAAAAATGATAGATAAACACAAAATATGAAGTAAAAACAATAATCACGGAAGAATGGAGGAAAATCGATGCAGAAATTACAAAAAACTGATTAAACCTATACCAAGACGTTTAAAAGTTGTTGAGAACACTAAAAGATATCCTACTAAGTACTAAATTAAGAAAGAAATACAATATTTAATGCTAAGTTGAGATTTTTGTTAAGTGTACGAAGACTTTTTTGTGGCGTAATTTTTTTGTAGTTTTTTTGATAATTAATTTTTAAAAAAAATAGTTATACTATTTTTAAAAAATTAATTATGTCATTCCATTAAGAACAAGTTTCAAATACTATAAAAAAAATTACGATTACAATGTATTAATTTTTATTAGTCGAAAACATTAAATTTTATAAGAAATTGCAAGTGTACGTACACTTTTGTGCCCACTGTATATATAGTTAAAAATTATTTAACTTCAAAAATATTTAATTTTTTAATGTTTAAAATATACTTTGTATTCTCTCTCTCCTAGACAATGTCTTTTTTTTCTTGTTTCCCTTGCAGATTTCTTTTTGACGGTAAGATATATAAGATGAATAAATATTAATTAAAAAAAGTGTGTATAATTACTTTTTAAAGTAATATATAGTGTTTATGAATTTAAAATTTGTTTTATGTGTTTTTTAAAGTATATCAAAAGACGAATCTTTAACGAGTTTTCTATGTAACGAACTTTTTTTCGGGATTTAGCGACTTCGTTAAATAGAAGACCGACTATATATATACTTAATTCTTATAGTTAACTTTAAAGAATATACATAACTATTTTTAACAAAAACACAACAAATGTAATACATGGCACCATTTAAAGTTTATTAATAAATCTTTCATGGTATATCTTTTTTCTTTAGCTGGCAGCAATTATCCTTCCTTTACTTGAGCAATATCCAATGCTTTGGTAGTGGATAAGTAATATTTTCAAGTAATATATGCTTGTAAACGAGGTAACAATGTTGTCGAATAGTTTGGATATATTGCTATCGCTTCGTGGAAGTATATTAGAGAGGAAATATTCCAAGACTTTCCACTCGTGGTTATCGCATTAATTACATGAGCTTAATTAACGCTGTAAAGTTATAATTACGCCTCTGTGTAGTTTGTTGAAGGAGTTTCTGTTTAATATTAATACGGGCAATCACTCTTTAATGCTAATACTTGTCAACACTCTAATTTTACGTCTGATGCGTATCCGGCGGAGGCAGAAGTTTGTTTTTCAAAGTGTGCACAAATCTTATCGACCGGGATCAAATGAAAGGTTGTACAAAAAAATGTAAATATATCACTGCATCTTTTCCTGAGGCGATTCTCATTGTTATTTATCTTATAAACGATGTCATGTTCTACGGTATACTCTCAGCATAGAGATTCATGCAATTATTATTCATTTGCTTTTCCAAACATCCATTTATTTACCTATCTTTCTACACTCTAATTATGTTTGTCATTCATAGAGCTTTATTTTTTTTTCGCTTGTGTACATTGTTGCAATTTTGAAACATGTTAACGTTTTTTGTAACTCAAAATAACTGAAATTTGGGACGGAGTGAGAGAAAATAATATCTCTTTAAAAAGCAATACGAGGACTATTGGTGACGGACTACGTAATGTTGAGCTTCCATCAAGTAACAAGGACGACAACAAAGCTATAAACCCTCCAAACTACCACACTACGCCCAAGGGAGGACTTTGAACTCGACATGTTTAAAGTGCATCATCCACTACACGGTGGGTCTTCAGTGGCCCCAGGAGTCAAACCCACGATACGTGGGCATCGAGTTCATGACCATAATTATGCGGCTCTAAGACTGACTCTCTCTCTATCTATCTATATCTATATCTATATCTATATCTATATCTATATCTATATCTATCTATATCTATATCTATATCTATCTATATCTATATCTATCTATATCTATCTATATCTATATCTATCTATAATCTATATCTATCTATATCTATCTATATCTATCTATATCTATCTATATCTATATCTATATATATCTATATCTATATCTATATCTATATCTATCTCTATATCTATCTCTATCTCTATATCTATCTATATCTCTATCTCTATCTATATCTCTATCTCTATCTCTATCTATCTCTACATCTATCTATCTCTACATCTATCTATCTCTATCTCTATATCTATCTCTATATCTATCTCTCTATATCTATCTATATCTATCTCTATATCTATCTATATCTATCTCTATATCTATCTATATCTATCTCTATATCTATCTATATCTATCTATCTCTATATCTACCTATATCTATCTCTATATCTATCTATATCTATCTATCTCTATATCTATCTATATCTATCTATCTCTATCTCTATCTCTATCTATCTCTACATCTATCTATCTCTATCTCTATATCTATCTCTATATCTATCTCTATATCTATCTATCTCTATATCTATCTCTATATCTATCTATCTCTATATCTATCTATATCTATCTCTATATCTATCTATATCTATCTATCTCTATATCTATCTATATCTATCTATATCTATCTCTATATCTATCTATATCTATCTATCTCTATATCTATCTATCTCTATATCTATCTCTATATCTATCTATATCTATCTATCTCTATATCTATCTCTATCTCTATCTCTATCTATCTCTATATCTATCTATCTATCTCTATATCTATCTATCCATATCTATATCTATCTATCTCTATATCTATCTATATCTCTATCTATCTATATCTCTCTATCTATCTATATCTCTATCTATCTATATCTCTATCTATCTATATCTCTCTATCTCTCTATATCTCTCTATCTCTCTCTATCTCTCTATCTCTCTATCTATCTCTATCTATCTCTATCTATCTCTATCTCTATCTATATCTATCTCTATCTATATCTATCTATTTATCTATATCTATCTATCTATACCTATCTCTATATCTATCTCTATATCTATATATCTATCTATATCACCTTTTAGATAGATATTCAAACTATTAAGTGTTCTGTACGCTTCTGAAATAAAAGATAAAAAAATTAATATAACATTTATTAATATTTACTGAAAGATATAATTTTTATTATTATTTATGAGCTCAACTCAGCATGAATACCTCAAGAGCTTGAGCCATAGAAAAATGATGCTGCAAGTATAGTAGAACGTTTAGGGGTGCAACGTAGCAGGCCTACTCATGGTGCACCCTGGGTAACGCTAAATCTGCTATAGTAACTGCCGCTCTCTACTAATCTTCTTTTGCGATGCATTAGAATTCAAGAAGCTCAGATATTCCCCAAAGATCTACTAGAGACCTGCTTCTTCACTCAGTAAAACTTGAAATTAATAGGATTTATAAAAATGCTTTTGAGATACTGCTGCTAATGCTGCCAAAAATAAATTATAGAGGGTTGCTAATAAAACCTAACTATGTTTTGGACTGTCTTCGCACAGCTGCTGTGGCTGAGTTTAGATTATTGACTGGGCGTGACTGCCTTTGTGCTCATTTGTATCGTTTTAAACTGACTGACTCGTCTTTTTGTGTTTTATGTGCTTCTGGAAAATCATGGACGCTTCTCATTTGGATGTATGATCTGCACTTAAGAGTTTGGACTGCACTGTGAAGAAATAATGGAGAGCTCGTTGCTTAATGATCTGATGGTCAATGGCCAGGCATTTGATTAAAAAAAAAAAAAATAGTAGGACGTTTAAAGACCCAATACACATTATAGGATTTGAAACTGAATGGAAAGATCCATTTGGCTATGTATTGCTGACAAATGATAAGCATGAGAGAATCATTTAAATCAATGTTTCTCAAACTGTGGGGCGCGCCTCCTGGGGGCGCGATAACCGCGGCAAGGGGGCGCGAGCATATCGAAAATAAAAGATTAAAAAAATTTATTTACTGGAATGAAGTAAAACAAAATACTTTCTGACATAATAAAAAATGCACATTTACACTGATATAATTTATATATCTGTGATATTACGTCATAAAAATTAAAGCTTCTACTTCTATTATGGTTTCTTTTCAACCCAAAATGAGAAAAACAAAACTCAGACCCATAATCGAAAAATTTTTTTAGGAAGATAAAAAATTCATCACACACACACACACAGTAATATTATTGTCATCAGCTGTAGGCAGCAGAATGTAGTTGCTGCGGTTTGACCTTCGAAAAAACTTACTTGTACGGTTAGTTAGTCCTGGCTCTTATGTGTGTGTGTGTGTATTTGTTTTTTCATTTTGGGAAGTTGCAAATAAACTATTTTGCTGCGATTTTTCCTTGTAAAATATTTTTATGATTTTGGAAAAGCACAGAGAGCTCTTTGAAGGATTACTTGGCCAAGATTTATTTCTATGAGTTATTCCCAAACATAAAAAAGCATAATGAAAAACGTTTTACATAATTTTTTTGAACATCCATATTGTAATAAATACACTTTTATTCCGGAGCTGTCACGCCGAGCACAGAGTGCACGAAATCGGTAATTCTGGCAAAACTGTTTAATTGTTACCAATGGATCTGACACACTATCCTCCTGTTTGACAGTCTTAACGTGTGAACTAAAATATATTTGTCATATATCTCCCCCTTTTTTGGGAGTGACAAACGTTTTTTACAATCTTTAGGTACTTGCTTTGACTGAGTTCCCGGTGTAATAACTTTTTTTTCCGAAATATTTTCTGTGTTCTTGAAAGTAGGTGAGTATATTTTCTCTTAATTAAATTATTCACTGGAATTACGATTTTTATTGTGTACTATAAAAATAATTATAAAAAAGATTGGGGTGGCTCAATAACCCTACTCGACCATTAGTATCAAGTGCGTGCCTGCTCCAGGTTTAAAACATGTTAAGACTTTAAATATTGTAAATAATACAATTATTTCTCATCGGAATTTTATATTATTGTTCATTATTTAACATCAACTCTAAATGCTAATTCTGTGAGGCTTAAAATTACAGTTCGCTTAAAACTAATTATAATTTGAGCAATCATTTCAAAAAAAAATCATTTTACATTTTTGTAAACATTGTCACGCACTTGGCTTTACTCTCTCCTTACAAAATTCAGCGATTATTTCAATAATGTTTTATTTTCTTATAAATGAACTCGTGAAAGCGGGTACTTCAGCCGGTATACTTTTAATGTATCAGTGCTGCACAGAGTATTTTATAACTAATTAATTAATACTAAATTAAGAACAAGTTTAATAAGTATTAGCGACTTCCATGGGCTTGTCTTACAGAGCAAAGTTTTCAAAGGAATGCTTATGATTAGAAATTGACCCTCTGAGTTCTTTTTCTACATTTAGCTGATATCTATAGTTTGTCTTCTAAGCAACCATCGCAGTTTGCAATATGTTCCAATTTAAAAATTAGAGAAAGGAAAAATAACATAATAATTATCCTATTACTTAATATTTTTTTTTTTTTTGCTTAAAAGCAACATATACAAAATTTAATACTTATGTCATGAATTTGTACGGTATATAATTAAGATTATTGCTTTAACGTAAAAAAATGCATTATTATTGCATTCAGTACATTATTATTAATGTATAAGGGGGCGCGATAAAAATTGTGATTGATAAGGGGGCGCCAGTATTGAAAGTTTGAGAAGCACTGATTTAAATAAAGAGACTAGTGTAGGAAGCAAAACATACATCAACCCCACACACTCCAAACAGTATAATATTTTGGTGACTTGCAGAAAATCATAGAGCTAGATTATACATTCTGTCACTTACACCACACTTCCCACACCACAATTCGCATCTCGTTTTCTCTCTACCAAGGAAAAAAAGGAAAGGGAAAAGATCCCAAAATAAAGCAGGTGTTAACAAAACACTGTTCGAGAGTTTTCCTCTTACAAAAATGGAATCAACAAATTACTACCACGTTTGGAGGAAAACATGTGAGCAACAAAATATTCTTCTTCAGTATACATATTGATAAAAGCGTTGAAAATGCAATGTTTACCTTCATTTAAAAAAACAGACAAGGCTTAGAATTTAAGATCTAGTATATGTATAACAAAAAATATAGGTTGCAAGAGGCTATATACTTTACTGGACATTAAAACTGAAACACCAGGAAAGAAAATGAATTACAACATTCTAACTTATTGCACACGTATACAGCATAGTAAAAATGCAACATGATATAACGTTTGTAGGCAATTTGAAGGTATACAGGATTCGAAATTAGTATTCAAAGCTGGGATTAGCATACACAGCACATCTCATCGAGTTGAACAGGGATTGGATGGCAAATAGAAGCAAGTCATTCCATGCTGCTTTAAATCTTTGCCCCACTTTATCAATCGTGGTGGATGGATGGAGGTTGGTAGTGGTCCAGTCTCTCAGCAATTCAAGCTCATATGTTTCCAATGCATGAAAAATCAGGAAAATGTGCTTGCCAGGGCAACAATCGAGCACCCTCTGTGCTGGTGTATATGATGACGTGACGGGCAACAAATGATCATGCGTTACTCTGTTAAAATAGCGACGTCTCTAACGCCTCGAAAATATGCTCCAGGTACAAGTTTTAAAATATGAGAAATGTAGACCTAGCTGTTCAGCTTACCTCTGACACAAGCAAGAGGTTTATTCGTGTAGTGTACCTAATGGCCATCCGTACCATAACACACGGAGCAGAGACCGAAGGGTGATATCTAATACAAGCAGGCTACGTACGTTCTCCTGAGTGCCTTTAGACGAGAATACGTCAGTCATGGTTCTGCATCTAGTACCGGATCTCAGCTGAAAAGATCTTATAGTGTCACTCCTGTATTCAGTTTTGTCGCAGGGCTCTCACCACTATTGTAGCGCGTCTCTATGCTGCTGTGTCATGGGAAGCCACAATAATGATTGCAGTGCAAGCAGTTCGTGTTGCTCCAGCCATCGTCGCAATTTTCGTATGAATACTTGAGCTACAAAAATCCTATTCCCTAACTCAAGATCCGTGATGAGATTGTGTAATCCTGCAAGGCAGAACTGCCAACGTGTCTGTCACCTTGGGTGTTTGGGGCGGGAGTTTGTTGAGATCCATCCTGAAATTCAATATGACCCTCCTGAACCCAGCAATTGCTTATATGTATGACAGTCGTTGTATTCTACCCAATATGAAGAGTAATATCATGGAACGATAAATCATACTCTCGATACACCGCAATCATACCGTTATCAAATTTTGACACATGCTGGTAGTCATTTCTCCCTTTATATGAGGCAACACTATCTTCTCACAACCAACCAACATTTAAATGCGATTGTCGAATTAGACCCACTGTGTAGCTTTCTTCTAATACATAGTTTTGAGATGCAGTTTCCCCCACTTGTGTCATTTAATTGCGCTGAAATGCTAATCAGTTGTATATATCCCAGCATCTTCCTTCTGTGCGATTTGACATTTGTATCATCCTTCCGTCATAGTTTTGCAATTTTAATAGCAGGCCGTGTAGCTCAAAAATTTCTTTCGTCTTACACAATATTCAAGGAAATAAAATACGTGGGAAAAGTAAGTTCAAAGCACAATTCTGAAGAGATTTAATAAATTTTGAGATATATATTAATTGAGGTTTGTATGATCAAAACGTTTATGTAGTTTTGATTTAAACATTTTTTTTATAATTATTTTTAGGGATATTAGCATTTTAAAAATTATTTAAAGATGTTTTGTATTAAAAACTAGTATCAAAGAGTTCATGATAAATGATAAATAAAAAGTTGATGTTGATTAGGTGAACTATGGTAAAAAAAAAATTCAAGATAATTGAAGTACTATTTGTTTTGTGATCGTGTGTTACATTTTACGATTCTTTTTTAACCATTTATTACATCAATATGAAATTTTATCTGTTTTGCGAATACAGTAGAGCCTCGAAAACTCGGCATTCGATATCCCGGCAGTCCGGATAATACGGCTATTCACTTACACATCCAAAAAATTCTACGTGCAGACCTATTCAAGGTCTAAAGCAGAAATTATCGCTGCTGTAATTGTTGAAAGAATTTTGGAAAATGATGTAGACGTTGACGTTGATGACACCGCACAAATTCCTAAGATATCACATAATGAAAGACTAAAGGTTCTCGAAACCGACCTTCAATATTTTGAGCTATAAGGTACGTCAGAAACGGACTTACTGTTCCTTCTTCGTCTTCGTGATGAAGTAGCAAAATGTAGAGGGCAGTACAGAAGACAACAAGACATTATGCATTTTTTTGAAAAAAAAGTAGCCAGTTTTTGCATAGACACGGTTACTTAATTTTCATTATAGACAGCTTTATACCTTCATGGAGTATTTTTTCTGAGGTTTGTCTGATCAGGTAAACTACTGAATACTATGTATTTATTAATTTTCATTTTCATGTAGTAAATGTACAAGTACAGAAGAGAAAATAATACCCGCAAGAGTGCAGTACAATAGTTTCTGAGGACACACTCTCTCAAGCTTATTCTTTTTTTTATTCCCATTGTCGATAATGCGGAATTTTCTCAAACTCAGCCTCCCTTCGGTCACTAGTAGGCCGAGATTTCGCGAGATTCTACTGTATCAAGATATCGAGCTGCTGAAGATATTAAAACCGACGATTAAAGTACGTGAAAGAATAAAGAACGAAACATGACGAGTAGATTTTAAACTTACTCTCGAGCCTCCAGCTGATAGCGGTGGCTGCGGTAGCCGAGTGGCATAGGTGTCGGATTGTGGCTTGCTTTGTCACGACTTCGAGCCCAGTACCACTAAAGACCCGCCGTGTAGGGCAGTGATGCACGTTAAATCTGTCGAGAGCTGAAACGTCCTCCCGTTGGTGCGGTGTGGTAGTTAGGAGAGGGGGTACCAGCTCAGGTGTCGTCCACGTCACTTGACCATGGTTCAAAATTAAGTGGTCCGTCTCCAAAAGACCTCGTGTAGCTGAACAGTGTGACGTTAATATTCAATCAATCAACCAGCTGATAGCGAACAAGCAGTCTGGATAGAACAGACATCTCTTGTTGTATATTAACGTTACTCCTCTACAAGGGAAAACATAGGATCAAAGGATTATTTTGTCTAATTTTTTTCTTCATAAATTAGTGAAATATCTCCCCTCCCTTCTTTTCAAATGATAATTTGCTTAGTATGACACATGTGCAATCCCTATGAAATAAAATGCCTAGTATGGCCTTAACTTAGAAATTTATTTTCTGCGTTATTTTTGCTGATTTCTTAGGACTGGAACCAACTCTCAATTTTTTCCGTCGTCCAATATACTTGTTTGTACCTTGTACACCCACGCTATTGCCGCTGGTCGCGCCCCCTACATCTTTTCACTTCTACGAGTTTCCTCATACCGAGCGGACGTACTCTCCCAGTCATCCCGTCGTAGAATGTGTTTCATTGCTTAAAGTGCCTCTTTGTCTAATATTATATACCTTTAAATTCATTGTTAATTTATTATTGTTATTTACCTATGTTAATCATAATAAATATTTGTTTGGTATGGATTAAGGTTTTATTTCTCTCTCGTGAGTATTATCGACGTTAATTTTATTGCCAGCATACCGCCGCATTTAGGCCTACTGCCCCCTATTTCCAATACTTTCTATCACGAATTTTTCTACACATATTTTTCGAGGACGTATTTACCAGTGAAAACAGAATTAGAAGTATTAATATGAAACCAAAAGGGAATTGTAACATATTTTACTTATGCGTTGGGACTTTTGGAAACTTTTAAAATACAAGCTAGCAAACAAACACTTCTAAAGAAATTTCTCCCCGATTTTTTACATTGCCCCAGGGTCAAAACACGGGGTTCCCTGCGAGCCATAAAACTCCTGCTGTGTTGCTTCCTCCGTCCCTCATTATCTTTCAAGTTGTTAAACCTTAAAAGGGGGAAAGGATTTCAGAAAAGTGCGGCTAATCCGCTTTTGAAAACGTTACTTGAAGGCAGAAAAATCCGTGCAGTCCATTTTCGAAGCATCTTTACACTGACGGAATTTTCCGTGCTATCCGGTTAGAGGGTTAAAAATATTCTAATCATAAATATGTGAAAAAGCCTTATTTTATTCAAATTTGATTCATACAAACATAATTTAATTTGCCAGAGCCTTTCATATTACATTTTTTTTTGGTTTTACATTTGCAATTATAGTTTAAAATCTAATTTTTTGTATTGAATCTAATATTTCGAGGGAGAGAGAGAGAAATGATCCTTGCCTTAAAAAAACTATAATCCCGATATATCTATCCTTTTGTGAATTGTAATAGAGACAGTCACAGTGTGTGAAATCATGGATTTACTTTGAGCAAGACTTTAGTTGAAGTGCTAAAATACAAGAAAGAGAATTATTCATGTTCTACATTTGAACACACACACAAGTATGTGATGCAATATCCTTTACATTTCTAAAAATAACTTTTTACTGGTTTCTTATAAAATTCCCTAAAATTGTCATGGATATATGCTAAAAACGAATGTATAAATTATTACACTGGTCAAAAAGAATAATATTTATTTTGTTATCAAAAATTTGTGTAAAATAAAAGGTTGCAAATGGAGGGGGTATTATGGAATAGTTGGGTAATATGGAAAAGGTGGTTTAAACCATTGGAAAATTAATTGGACTTCATAAGACTCTGTTTCGAGACAACTTACTAAAGTCCAAAGCGTTATCTTCTTTCTATTCTTCAGTACAGTCAAGGTGCTTCCTCAGAAAGCAGCTGAAGTATTGAATTCAAATTTCACATCACTGATCTTTATAGATTTTTCCTATCACAGAAAATACATCCAGCGTCTTTTTTTTTGTTCTTTAGTTGATGGTTTGAAGTTAACTAGATATGATACATCAGAATGGAAAGATTTGTTGTTACTTACATTGGAGTCATCTCTAGCAGGATTAGGTCGGTCTAAGTTTGATTTCTTAACAATGGGTCTTTGAATGTTCTGTTTTTTTTGTTGTTATAAAGTTTCTAGTTTCGTCTTTTTGTCATTTTCTTTCAACCTATACTCTAACCCTTTTTTTATATAGGAGTATGTTATTATCGAAGAAGATCCAGTTTTGTATATTATGAAATAATATAGAAAACTGGATCCATAATACCCGAATGGAAAATGAACCTTTAAACTGAAGGACAAAACATTGTCAGTTAAAACAAATGACCAAACTATTGCACACACAAACTACATCTCTTTTAGTGTACAATAAGAGTCAAAATTGCTGCATGCGGCTCACAACGAGCATTTCTGCGGCCTTATCAATATACTGGCACGCAATAATATATAACAAAATATTTCTCCCGAAAGATGAAAGTAGCAGAGAAGAAATGTCAAGTGTCAGGATGTAAGCATTAAATGTTTCTCGTTCTTTTATATATGTTTATTATAATGTATTATTCGAAATAAAGCTGCGTTTTTCTATAAATTTTTACTTTCTTTGCGACCCACCTTAAGATGAACCTTGTATATTTGGTCCAAGTTAGCCTTTGAGTTGGACACCCTTGCTCTAACCTTTAATTAGACGGAAATACAAAAGTTTATATGTGCGCCAAAAGATCATTAGGTAGAAATGCTACGTTGTTCGTTAGAACAGAACCGGATACTTATTCATACCAAAATCAAAGGAAGCTTTAATAAATTTTCATTTTAAATTCATTCTGCAAATTTGCCTGAATTGTTAAGTAAAAATAAAGTTGAGGGATTCTGAATCACCGCAAGAATATTTTATAAAAATGAAAGAATTGAGTAATTTTGGAAAAATTATTGTAATAGCGACTTTGATTCATTACATAATAATAGGAATTAACGATAAAGCAGGAAACAAGACTATATTATACTAATGTTAAAATTCTACCGAATTTAAAGAAAAATTAAAGTATATGAAGTTATGAAAAGTAAGTATGAAGTATAATGAAGTAAATATAAACTATATGAAGTAAAAGTAATTATTTCGATAAAACAAAACTGAAATATGTGATGTTAATGTGTGTGTGTGTGTGATACATATAATTCTTGTGATAACATGTAAACAAAGTATGATGCGAAATTTAATTTTAGAAAAGATCTTGTTGATAAGAATGAAATGAAATATGATAATTATGAGAGGAAACAAGGGCAATACTTGTTATGAAAGTTATAACAATAAAATCTGTTTTAATTGTGGATAAAAAAAACCCAAATATTTCTAGAAACTGAAAAACTCACTAAGATAATGGATCAAAATGTTTTCGTTGGGAAATTTTCAGACAAAAGGCTTCGGAATGCCCTAACAATAATACTAAACTGGAGAGATGTTGCTAATTTAAAAGAAGGAACAAAAATTAAACAAGAAAGTATTAACTAGTGACTTAGTTTTAGATGTATTAATTGATAGTGGTATTTAAGCAATCTTGTTTTGAAAGTCTGTTTTTGATAAAAATTAAATCGCAAAAATTAATTCCAAACTCTGTGCCAGGAAAGAATGATAATCTACATGAAAAAGATGCCCAAATAGAAATGCGATTGTTTTCCCTGTTGTCAGAGATGCTGTTGAACTTCAACATCCATCTGATTTGCCTAAATTGGAAGATGGTTTTGAAACGTGTAGGAAAATCTAACTGTGTTTCAAAGTATTATTGAAGAGCCTGCTGAGAGAGCCTATCGTCGGCTAGTTATCAGAATGCGTAACTCCACAAAGGGAACTAATTTGATATACGAGTGCTACGTGCCAAGAGCTGTTTGGAGCAATTCTTGAATCGCGCCAAGCAGCGGTTGCTGACGAGTTACATGGAATCCAAGAGGGCGGCCTAGCGGTAACAAAAAGTCAGGAAAATAATTGTAAAGAACTGTTTTGAAATATATTTCAGACGAAGAATGTATGAATAGATTAAAAATAACCGAGATATCAATCAATAATGAATATGAATAGAATATAATAAAAATTATGTTTAATCTCTCTCTCTCTATATATATTTAAACAGACGTTTAACTCATATAATAAAATATTTACACTTCGATTAAACACCTCTGGCTCTTAACGACAGTTCCAGTACAATTGCTGACACTTAATTTGCACGATAGTGTTGAGAGTGACCTACGCGTCTCTCTCGTGAACAACGGGTGGTGCGTCCCTACTCGGCCACCGCTCTCGTCGCTCTTTCCTCAGCCCTGGATCATCGACCTCCACGTCTCGAGTCCACTCGCTGAATCCATCTCTTTCATTAACTCCTTGGTGGCTGCACTGTCAGCGCTCTCTAAAGAACGTTCATGTGGAAATTTCCCACAACTCTCGGCCATCCACACAAGCAGTGTCCTCATTGCTCACGCACTAAGGATCTGAAATAAACAGACCAAAAAAAAAAAGAACAAAGGTTAATATAAAGAAACTCAAATATTTGAAACAAGTTCGGTCCTCCTCTCTCATCAATACAAAGTCCATGGCTTCATCTTGTTTCCAAACTGATTCCTCACGTTGCTACCAACTCTCCTTTCTGATATTGAGCTTTTTTTTTCGTTTTCGGTGGTAGGTTCTCCCATTCTCCTCTTGCATCCTCTTGTTAGCCAATTTGCATTCAACACAGTTTTTTATTACATTTTCAATACACCTTCTCATATTCGGAAAACAATAGTCTCTTCTCCCCAATTCTTCAGTCTTTGTCACTGCAAAATGTCTAAATGAATGAACTTTCTTAAACACGTTTACTTGCATCATTTCTGGAACGACTAACAATTCTTGATTTCCACTAATTTTAAATAACACATTATCATCTAAATAAATAATTAGTGTATCGTCTCTTATCAGCTGTCTAAACACGTAATTAATGTATCTTTGGAAATAGTTACTGCTAATAGACAACCAAAATGACTCTTTCAAAAATTCATATTGGCCAGTTTCCGTTACAAACGCGGTATATTTTCTACTAGCTTCATCAACATCTACATGAAAAAATGCATTCTTTAAGTCAAGCGTCGTGAATATTTTCCATTCCCTAACTTATCTAATATCTCTTCGATTATAGGAAGTGGATACCTATCCTTAATTATTTTCTTGTTTAATTTTTTGTAATCTATGCACAATCGCATTGTTCCATCTTTCTTTTTACACACCACAACCGGAGATGAAAAATCGGAATAACTCTCTTTAATTATTCCCTGTTCTAACCACTCATCTATTTGCTTTTCTGAGTTAGCTAAACCTCCTGACACCCGAACGTTATTCCCCCCCTCTGTTTCATTTTGTAAACACACCGGATTGTATGCCGCGTCCATTGACACCTCTTCCTCTGACTCACTCTTCAAAACGATTTGGGAAAGAATTATTTTTTCTTCCGAAACGTACTTTTTGTTTATGATAACTGAATTCGCACCTGAGTCAAAGTAGCACTTAGTGGGGTATCATCAATAATAACGCCTACATATTGCAATTCATTAATTAAAAAGTTATTTTGATTAGGAATAGAAGTTTCAATTTGATTTACGGTATAATCTGTATCTTTATTTTCTGACTTAATCGTTTTTACACTCTTAATTAAATTTTTCTAAATTATTAGTATCTCCTTTTGAACTTTGTTATGTTGCTTACCCTTTTGCCAAAGTTTTCTGAAGTTCAATTTCTCGTTCAATTTGTTGTAGTTTGATTTTTTCTAACACTACATGTGAGTTGATCACTTGCAGCTGCTCTTCGGCTTTAGTCTGCCTGCCCTCAACAGACAAATTTAGCAGATTCATCACAAAATCGGATCGTCTTTAAAAGCTGTGGATTTTTCCAATTTAGTTTTTAGATGGATTATTATTTCTTTCGAAGTAGCTTGTTCTCCAATTGCCTTGAGAACACTTATAAAGTCCTCCTTTCTTGTATTTTTATGGTACGACATATTCTAATACAATTTTAATTATCACAATAGAAGGATATTAAAAGGTATCTTACCTTTTATTTCTTTCTTTCGTGAATTCCCTTCTACACGCACAGGCCCATCAACTGGTATCCAATGTAATGCACACACACATAAGCACAGTTCAAATGGTCACAGTCCTAACAGTTCTTTTCTTTTTCTCACTGTATTAAATAATATTTTTCACAGTCCAGATCGCATTAGTCCAATATTAACAGTCCTCACAGTCCAGATTGCGTTAGTCACAATATTAACAGTCCAAATCGCGGCCGTGCACCCATATTTTGTGGGATTATGGTGCAGTTCTAGGGGTATTCAATGATCACACTCGTTTTTTACTAAACCAAAGTTTAATGTTGGGCAATAGATACACAGTTCTACTTGCTACGACAGACGTTTAACACATATAATAAAATATTTACACTTCGATTAAACACCTCTGGCTCTTAACGACAGTTCCAGTACAATTGCTGACAGTTAATTTGCACGATAGTGTTGAGAGTGACCTACGCATCCCTCCCGAGAACAACGGGTGGTGCGTCCCTACTCGGCCACCGTTCTCGTCGCTCTTTCCTCAGACCTCCGCGTCTTGAGTCCGCTCGCTGAATTCCTCTCCTTCGTTAACTGTCAGAGCCTGGCATTACGTCATTGTGGACTATAGGAGGGACGATATGGCGCATCCATTCCTACATCGGCCATCATGACCAAGCATGCGTCCTCGTATGTAAATGCGAAATTAATATTTTCAAAATTTCATGAAATAAAACTGAAAAGCTAGGAAATAAACTCCCCTACAAATAAAACAATTATTAAAACAGACAAATATGTATCACAGAAAATCAAAACTAATAATAAAGAATAAAAAATAGGTATACCGATGGAAGAAGACAAACAATACAAAGCAATCTTGAGTATGGTGATAATGTCGAAAAAAAATGTTAAAGTAAAGTTTGCGTTCGTAATGTAACATTCATTTGTTAGGCCATGGTTTCAAGTATTCGGCACAAGTACTTGTTTTTGGTTGGGCCATCAAAATTTCCACTTTTTCAACGTTGTAGTATCGTTGGGTTTTACTTGTGTTATTTATATGGACCGATAAATTTATTGCAGGTTTTTGTCAGGTCCTTTGTTTGCGTTTCCCAATAGCTGACTAGGTCCTTAACACTGTATAAATAAGGAGATTTTCGTCGGGAGATTATATAGACTTTTTTGTTGTTTCATTTTTGCACTTTAGAGGAAGTGTTTGCGTTTTTGCCGCTTTACGTAGGGGAGTTCCTCTCGCACTCCTGTTGACATTTAAATTCGAGTTGTAGTTGTTCGTCGATTAATTGTTGAATGCGCAAATCAGTCTTGTTTATTGATTTGTGTTCCAAAAGAAGGCTCTAATTCAAAGGAATTGGTGTTAATGCTTCGTTGGAATGTTACAGGTTTAAGAGCTTTACTTGAAGCGGGAGAAGAACTGTAATTTGAGCCATTTCATGTTGGATCGTCTTCTGACATCTTAGATAAGACAGGAATAATTGTTCGGTCAATACAGTTCTACTTGACCATTAGCACGTGGCAAACCTGTATTAATATGGTGAAGTGTAATTTTTTGTTCGAACAATAAGTGTGGAATTCGTCAGAAGTGAAAGTAGTTCCACGATCAGTGATAAGAGAAACGAGGATTTCCAAATGTAGTTTTTTGAATGCCCTAATTTTTTTTTTAGTACCTCAGAAGTAGATGTAGTTTTTGGCTTGGGGTATAACCAAACAAATTTAGTGAAAGAGTCAATGACAGCCTTCCGAAATGAATTTGTAGTTTTTACTTGAAGTTGCTAAAGGACCAAGATGATCGATATGGTATGTATTTGGTATATCATCTTTGACAAGAGGATGGAGAAATCCTTCTTGTTTACCAGACTTTTTTATTTTCAATATACATGTTACACAATTAGAAATATATTTTTCAATTTTGGATTGAGAAATTTACTGGGTATAAAAAATATTTATTTTTATATGTTCTAGAGTTCTTTTAACTGAAAAATGTCCTTTGTCGTGAGCATTTTTGATAAAGTGATGTGCTGCATCTCGTCGGGAATAACAAGAACTTCGGCACCGTCAATAAATTTATATAGTATATTATTTTTAATACAGTAGTTGTCATATGGACCCTTTTGAAGAAGAGCTTTGCTGGAAAGAATATTGTGGGTCAGCTCTTGAGATCTTTTTATCCTATGCACAATAGAATCGTACATGATTTGTTAAAACCTATATTCTACTTAAAGGCGTCGACATGGGCCATTTGTGAGCCAGAGCGATGTAAAAAATGGTGTAATCATAATCTTGTAAATTCAGTGCTTAACGCGCGATTCGTGTGTTTAGATACTTTTCTTACTCATAGTTTTTTTACCTTAAATGCGTTACAATCAGTAATTATTTACGAAAGGCGATTCCTAAAATGTACACTTTAAATTTTTTGAGAGCTTTCTATGATTGCTAAAGCTTTTCGAGTTCCCTACTTCCAGCACGGTATATTCTGCTCTCCGTTTCGGACGTTTTTCTAGGCATGTAATGTAGCAGGATGTAAGGAGTTATCATCGGGGAATCTTTGTAACGAGCCTGGCGGCAGAGTCCGTCCGTGGCTGCATCGGTATGCATGACGGTTACTAGCTTTCGTCGATACATGTCTAAGACGGGTTTCTGACAGGGGCAAGCGTTTTTAACTCGTCGAAGAGCTTTTTTTGTTTGCATCAAGAATTGAAAGGGAGTATCTTTACGTAAGAACAGTCTACTAGTGGCCCAAGCAATTACAGAATAATAACAGGATGATAAATTTACGACAATATCAGCAGTGAGACCTAAAAAACGTTGAACTTCTTTAGTTGTTTTTGGTTCGAGGGTAATTGACAGAACTCGTTAGTTTTAGAAGGGAAGAAAAAGTTTATTATTTTCAATAATATGGCACCAAAAGTTCAATTTTCCTATGCAGAAATTGACATTTATAAGATTTATTTCAATCATAATCACTGAGACACTTGAAAGAACTTTTTTGAGTCTCTCAATAGCCTCAGATTCATTTTTAGCAAGGATAACTATATGCATCCATGTAAGGGGAGAACAATTCCTTGAACAACTAAGTCACGAAAAACTGTATTGATAAAACGTTGAAACGTTGAAGGGCAGTAGCATCCGAAGGCATTTAAGGGAACTAGGAATTGGCCATTTGTATTACAACGGAGTAATTTATGGGCGACTCTGTTTGTACAGGCACATGGAAAAAACCATTACGTGGAAATCAATGGTACTGAAAACTCTAGTATCCTGAAGTTTATCTAAAATATCGCTCAATGACAGGCAGAGGATAGTGATCATAACTAACGCACGATTTAATTTTCGAGAAATCAATGCAGACTCGTGGACTGCCGTCTTTTGCGGACTGCTAGGGCTTGGCTATGCGGCAGATGAGCTTGTGGTTCAATAACACCATTTTGTATCCATTCATCTATTTGTTTATCTACTATATCACGTTCAGTAAAAGGCTAAGTCTTGGATAATGATAAATTGGTTTATCGTCATCGTGGTAATGCCCAACTCAATATCCGTCGTTTTAATTTTATTCGGCCTATAACATACGAAGTAATGCCTCAACATCATTACGAGTTTGTTTTCAAATTTCAGGGCCAATATCAAATTTAGGAATGTCGTCGGTAATTGCGAGCAAATGGTTGTGGAGAAGCGTCGGATACTTCGATTTGTAGCTTAGAAAACATAACACTATCAGGGGTGATAGTCAAAATTAGCTTGTTTAATTAGATTACAACCAATAATAATATCAAAGTTCATTGGTGGTTGGGGACAACGTATTAATTTTAACAGGAAAGTCTTGGTTGTCAATTGAAACGGTTGAAGTTGAACGAACCAATTACATGAGTTTTTGAAAGGCCAAAACCGGTAGTATATTACCGCTATTTATTAAAGAGGGGAGCCTAATTGATTCCATACACTTTCTTTCATTAAGGTTACTTGACTTCCGGTATCAACTAAAGATAATATTTTTAGATAAAATTTTAACTTCTACACATAGTAGTTAATGGGGTAATTTCATCAACATTATTAGAAGAAGGGATATTGTTTTGAGGACAAGCATCAGATTTATGGCCAAGGTTTCGCATAGTAATACACTTTGGACCACGATGTTTATCTGGGCAAAATTTAGAAGTATGACGGATCCCGAGCAAGTCAAAACAAGTTACGTGATTCCTAGTCTCTGAAATTTTTATTCTCAAATTTTGAATTAGGCTTGGTGCATTGAATTTTGGATATCTATCATTTTCGATGTTTATGAAGTGTACTTTCAACATCACGGCGTTAGCTACTAAAGTTTGGACTACGCGACGTATAAGAGAGTGATTTTGCTTTTTATTTTGAATGTTTGTCATAAATTCTATCAATTTCTCTTTAAATTCCTGCGGTTGTTGTACATCCATATAATATTAGCTTATTTGAAGGAGAATCGAGAGTTCCATTAGTATTCAATATTCCATAATTGAAGTTTCGTCGAAGCCGCGAGCTCGATTCGCGATTCGCGAATAGCGGCCATCATATTGAATACCGTTTTCATTAGGCCGCATTTTCTATTGTAGAATTCACTTATGCAGGTAGAGGCTTGATTTAATTTTTCCGAATTCCTAGCAATAGTAATGTTTTTATACAACTGCTGAGGATTTATACCACGCTGAGATTGAATAAATAATTTTGCAGTTCCTGATCAAGCCGTTTTACAAAACAATTTTAGTTATTGTTCCAGTTATTGGGCAAAACGTTAAATTTTCCTCTCACATCAGAAAAAATGTTCAATGTGAGTATGGGTCATCTGCACTGAAAGAACGAAGAGTTAGAAGTAAATCTTTAACAAAAAGCCACGATAAATCGTTTTTTCGAAATAGAGGACAGCTGACTCATTGAATCTGGCTTCAAAGTCGTCAGCTTCGATTTTTCCTCTGTGACAGAAAGATGGGGGGAAAGCTGGAAGATAGTGCTCTGCATCCCGCGGGGGCATTCTTCACATCTCGTGTATTTAATTTATTATGAAAAGCGGATAAATCAGCTAGTGAAAACAAAATATTATTACAAAGTTCTTCGGCAGTTCCATTTGTTTCTAGTTGTAAAAGGAAATTAGCTAAACAGATTAAATCGGGTAGGTTTAATTTTTTGGAAAATAACGGCGGAGTAGTCTTCAATATCAAAATCTTGTGCGAAACCGTAAACTTTCGCGATTGTTCTCTAGAGGTCAACTGCAGATGGGTGATAGTTAAAAATAACGGGAATACAATATTTACATTTTGACATTGTCAAATTTCAAAGCTTGCGCATAACCGGGTATCATTCAGTGTTAAATAAGGTATAATAAATCGCTTAAGTCTGAACCAAAATACGTAAAATATACAAATATTTGCTGATCACTTAAAATGATATGTGAGTAAAATATTTCAACACAGAAAAAAAGTATACGCTATGAAAAGAGCCAAAAGTCTAGAATAAAATGTCACTAGTAGCAGTTGTACAAGTTAAAAAGAATATATCGTATCACAGTCACATTAAGCAGTTTCAAAATATATTTTCACAATCACTGAGGTTTGTAAAAAACAATGGAAATAAAAACTCACGGTAAACTTGTTGCACACAACGTCTTGATTGTTGAATATTAACTTTCATGAATGTATAATAGTAGTTGAAGAAAATCTTGATGTGTCGGCAAAATTATCGACTAAATATCTTCACAATCGTGAATTTTCACACAACACTTGAAATTGAATGAAATCGTCAAATCATAAAAACGCTTTTAAGAATAAATGCACTTGAAATGGAAGAAAATCGTCTAACACACATTGAAGAACACGTTGTAGAATAAATGCACTGAAATGGAAGAAAATCGTCAAACACACATTGAAGAATAAAAATGCACTTAAAATTGAAGTAAATCGTCAAATACACAATGAACAGATTCGTTTTCTTGCATCGTCATCGTCCTTTATCTTTTTTTTTTCCTTCGGTTTTCTAGGGGATTTTAAGTTAGGGAAAGGCCGAACCCCCATATAGAAAGTGACAACGGCCAGATTGAGTTAAATATACATTTATTAAGGGGAATTATTTACAAGGGAGGGCTAAAAGTTAGTAAAAAGTAATCGAAACATCATTAGATCGTTGGATTCCACGAGGCGTTTCGTTCCAGCGCCCTCGTCATCGTCTCATCGCCGTCGCTTCTCTCGGTCGTCTCCGCGCAATCGTTCTATTCCAGTCTGGTTTACTCACGTTATCCTCGAACCGCCTTGTCAGATGGGTGGCGCTCTCTTGGCATTACGTCATTAATGAATATAGGAGGGATACGATATGTGCACATCCATTCCTACATATATATATGTGTGTATATATATGTATATATATATGTGTATATATATGTATATATATATGTGTATATATATGTATACATATATATATATGTGTATATATGTATTAATATATATATATAATATATGTGTATATATATATATGTATACATATATATATATGTATATATATATGTTTACATATATATATGTATATATATAATAATATGCATATATGTACATGTATGTAATAACTCCTTCTAGTAT
>BMAU01004892.1:0-109451 GCA_019973935.1 Trichonephila clavipes | reverse complement strand
TAACATGTAGTTAATGCAGTGTTTCTCAAAGTGTGGGGCGCGCCCCCTGGGGGGCGCGATAACCTTACAAGGGGGGCGCGAGCATATTGAAAATTTAAAGATTTTTTAAAAAAATAACCGGAAAGAGAAGTAAAACAAAATGCTTTCTTCCATAATAGTAAAAAAATACACAGCAACACTGATATAATTTATGTTTATCATCTGGCGTTTTTTCTGTCATCAAATAGCTATCTTTGATCCCAAAACCAAATTAAAGAAAAAAAAGGTTTTGTTTAATTTGCTGTATTTCCTCAATGAGAGATTTCTTTATTATGTTTTAACATAAAATACTACTCGTTAAAAGAAAAAACGAAACCCAGATCCTGAGAAAAATTCTAAGATAAACAATTCATATCACTGTAATTATTATTGAAATACTGTACATTCGTTGTAGAAAAAGAAAAGGAAGACATGATTCACTTTTCAGCGAGGCTGCATAATACATTTGCTAATCATTTGATTGGCCTTCAAACTTATGGTATAGTTAGTTCTACATTAGAGTTCCGTCCCATCTTTTATGCGTTTGCTTTTCGCTTAGGGAAATATAAATAATAAAGAGTTTTACGATATTTGGAAAAAAAAAATGATTGATTTAACATTTCTGTAATATTTGTGAAAAGTGTCTCTAAATTGCGTCCTTTATTATGGTCTTGCACGTTTGAATAATTTTAGTTCAGTTTTATTGGATTTTTTCTCAAATCATCACAGAAAAATTGAATAGTCCTTGAAACCGGTGAGTATACTTTCTCTAAAATATTATTCACTGGAATTCCAATTTGTATCGTGTACAGTAAAAATAATTATAAACAAATATTTGAAGTGACTGAGTCCCCCCGCACTACCATTAGCGTTAGTATCGAATGTGCGCCTGCTCCCGGGTTAAAACATTTTGAAGTCTTTTCGCTTTAAATATTAAAAAGTAACACAATTATTCTTCATCGTAATTTTATATTATTTTTCATTATTTAACATTAATTCTAAATGCTAATTATGGGAGGTTTAAAATTACAGTTCTTTAAACAGTTATTTACAACTATAGCATTTATCTAAAAAAAAATCATTTTACATTTTTGTATACAATGACGTGCACGCAGTTTTACTCTCCTTACAGTTCAGCTATTATATCAAGAATAATGTTTTATTTTTTAAAAAAATTAACTCATGCGAAGAGCCGGTGTTTCAGCCAGTATAATTTTAATGTATCAGTACTGAAGAAGGTATTTTATAAATACTTTTTTATTACTAAATTAAGAACAAGTTTAATAATTATTATCGACTTTCATGGGCTTGTCTTGTAGAGGAAAGTTTTTCAAAGGAAGGTTTAATATCAGAAATTAACACTTTGAGTTATTTTTCTATATTTAGCTGAGATATATATTTTTTCTTCAAAGCAGCCATCTCAGAAAATCCGGTTTAACAAAGGTAGGATGTTGAAAATGGTAATAGTATACGAAGTGCTTTAGTTTTCAGTACAGATAATTCATCATCATCACCCTACCCAAAATTTAAATAGCGATTTATTACAAAATTGCATTTAAATTTTTCACTGGATGTGAAATCTATGAAGATTTCTTCTTCGGAAGTTGAGAGCCCTTCTGGAGATCTTGAAATAGATCCCTAATCCACTCGTAACTTGCTACCAAGTTGTCCTCATCCAGAAAATACTTTTTAAAATTCTTTGCCAACATAGCTCAATGATTTTACATGTTTTAAAAACAACTTTCACATGTTGTTCTTCAGATTTGTAAGTTTTCACACATAACGAGTTGGGGCTTTTTTCCCCATCATTTACTTCAGCAGTGGTAAATCCAAAATTTAAGTATTTTTGAGAATATCGCCTTGATTTAATTTTCGGAACCATGCTCGTCTGTGTACTTGTTGATTCTTTATTATCATCGAATGTACTTACTTTACGACTTAAAAATGTATGTATGATTTTGTTTTAATCTACTGCCGTAAATACTTAATTACCGTGAATTACAATTAACGTGGAAATTAAAAAAAAATGTACATTCAAGCTAGATTCGGTAGCTATAGGAGTATCGAGTCGACCAAAACTGACTGGAATTGTACGAGGAAAAGCATTTTTACATGTTTTGCGCAGACGTCCGATAGGTTGCCCAGACTCAAGCAAACGTACCCGATAATGCCAGATGTGATGGATATGATAGCGAGCAACATAGACTCGACTATTTTTCTAATGACATTTGTACTTTGAGAAATGAATGCTGAAGGAAATAAATCTTTAATTAAATATATCATTTTGCGATCTGTTCCATGTTAAAAAATTAGAGAAAGAAAAATAAAATAATAATAAGTCACTAATATATATTTTAAGTAATTTTCTTAAAATATATATTATTTAAAAGTTACATGTACAAAATTTAATACACTTATTGTATTAATTTGTACGGTTTATAATAAAATCTTATTGTAACTTTAGCGTCTCTCTCTCTCTCAAAGTGCATTTTTATTGCAGTAAATACATTATTGTTGTACAGGGGGCTCGACACAAATTCTGATTGAAAATTGGGTCGCCAGTATTCAAAGTTTGAGAAACACTGAGTTAATGAACTAATATTTGAAACAAAACTGTATATTATCGTCATGTGGCGTCCACTACAACTTAAAGAAATATATTTGGACTTGAATGGAGGAATACAAAGTATATATTTTATTAACGATTGAAAATTTGAATAAGATATATCGTCAAATCTAGCGCATAGGGCGCATCATACTTTCAAACTGCATTTTTTAAATTTTTGGTATATTTCCCGTGAAACAGGCATCCCATCCCCTTTTTAACGAACAAGAAATGTGCACGCGCAATGCTCGTATGTTTGTAAGTTATTTATTCGAAATAATACCTTATTGTTCTGAACAAATAGTATACTTTTAGATTCAGAACTCTTTAATTTCATTACATGTTATTTTTGTTCAAATAAACTCGATTCCTCATCATGTAGAAGTTTAATTTTTCTTATGCTCATCTCTTTTTTTACAATTAAAGTTATCATTTTTATACCCTGCGTATAACATGCACCCGTAAATTTCTATCTCATTTTTTAAGTTAAATGTGAGCGTTATACGCCTGATTTCACGTTATATATATATATATATATATATATATATATATATATATATATATATATATATATATATATATATATACATATATACTAACTGGTATACCCGTTCTTCGCTCGGATGAATTGAAAAATTAAACAGTACAAATTGAGGAATAAAGAAGTTTTTAATGAGTTAATTTTGCGTGAATTGCTCATTAAACAAAAAAAAAGGCTTTCTGTATATTTCAGCTGAATAAAAAAAAAAATGTTTGTTAATTTTTTGTCCGTAGATCTAATAGCTGTTAAAAAGGGTTTTTTTCATTTATAACTCCCCGTAACACTTTTGTGGGTTGATTTTTGAAAAAGAAACTTTCTTAAGCTAATCTCTGCTAAGCAAAAGAGGCACATTGTTATAATTTTTTTTTCTTATGAACGCTTAAACCAGTAAATATCTTATATCTAGAAGTGTAATACGCCAATATTACTTTCTCTTTTATTTATTTTATGTTAAAATTGCAACCTGCCTCACGTTCCGCCTATTCAAACATTCGCAGTTCCTCGCGCCTGGACAAAACAAAATGGGAAAATGTTTGCTTCCCACATAAAAGATAGATACATCCTGTCGCAGGATTTTTTGCAGATGGCAGATTTTTTCTTTACTTACTTGACAATTATCATTATATTTTGCAGACTTCACAAAATATCGTTATAAATTATATCCTATGTGCTATTCCGATGTAAAATCTATATCAGTGTAAAGTTTCATTAAAATCCATTCAGTCGTTTTTTGCGTGAAAGAGAAAGAAACATCCAAACATACTTTCGCATTTATAATATTAATAAAGATATATTGTTCAAATTTTCAATCGTTAATAAAATACTTTCTATTCATATCCATTCAAGCTTAAATGCATTTATTTAAACTTGTAGTGGATGACACTTGATGTTAATACAGTTTTTTTCAAATATTAATTCATTCATTAAATTAAAAAATGGATAAATAGGAACAAAAATAATGGTCTAACAGGATATGTAGAAAAGAAAAATCAGTCTTCGTGTTCCTGTAGCGCAATGGGTAGCGCTTTTGACTTCTAATCCAAAGGTAACAATTCAACAAAACACTACATTTGTTAAATTTTATGTTCGTAGATCTAATAGCTATAATAAAAAAGACTTTTTTATTTATAACGCACTGTAACTTTCTTGTGGGTTGTGTGATTTTTGAAAACACCTTCCTAAGCTTATATCTGCTCAGCATAAGTAACACATTGTTACAAGTTTTGTGTAATGAATGCTTAAAAGAGTTTCAGCAATGAAAAGCTGGATGTGCAATACATCAATATATATATTTCTGCTGTATTTATTTATGTTAAATTGTAAAATTCGCAAGCAACACCGTTTCTTTAATTATAAAGACGATACAATGAAAAACAAAGCGAAATGTTGGCGATAGAGTCAAGTTGGCAACTATCTAGCCCCTAGCTCGAGCTTTATTAGAGCTTTGGGAAAGATTAAACTTACGCTTTCGTGGCTTATTTCTTAGTAGGTACTTTTTCTACACTTCCAAAAAATACAGAACGGCAGTTATTATTTTTATACTTAAAAATACAATACTCTCCTATTCAATTAAAACTATATCGTTATAATTAACTACTAACCACAGACAAATGATGGAAATTTGTCCAAATGATGTATTGTGAAAGATAAAGTTTATCTACTTTAAATACCAGAAGATATAAAATTATTTATTTTTATATAAGGATGAATTTGTTACTACCAAACGGGCATTACAAAGTGCAATTATCAATTTTTATTCTATTTATGGTTCATTATATTGGCAATAATAGCTTATACATTTAAGATAGATATATGCTGTTGTAGAATTTTTTACAGATGGTAAAATTTATCCCTATATATATATATATATATATATATATATATATATATATAATTACTTGACAATTATCATTATATTTAAGAGAATTCACACAGCATCGGTATAAATTATAGCATATGTGTTACTCTGATGTATACTCTATATCATTGTAAAGTTTCATTAAAATCCATTCAGTTGTTTTTGCGTGAAAGGGGAATAAACATCCAGATATACAATCACATTTATACTATTAATAAGGATATATATATATATATATATATATATATAGAGAGAGAGAGAGAGAGAGAGAGAGAGAGAGAGAGAGTGCTAACTAAAATAGAAAAGGAATTGAAAAAGAATCCTTCTCGTCCAAACAGAAAAGCACGTTAACCTCAAAAAAGACTAATAGAAACTAATAAAATATATCCACAAATTTTTTTTTTTTTTATTATAGAAAAGAAAATTTCTTTGATTTCTAAGTAGAATAGAATGAAAAATGTCATAAAAGTGATAAAGCAGTCAAACACGTCTTCTTTTATGAAAATTTTTATGTGACTTATTTCATTAAATTAAGGAGACATCGACAACGAAAGAAATTTCTGCATCTCAATAGTGTGCACGATCACGTACTCATATAATGTACTAACGTCTCACTTTGGAGCGACGCAAAAAGAATTGACAACAAATCCCAGAATTTTGAATTATGATCTAGTGACGAGTTCATGCCCTTTTACAGATTTCCACACCATTCCAGTGGCCGCGGAAGCCGAGTGGTATAAGTATCGGATCGTGGCTTGCCTTGTCACGAGTTCGAGTCCAGTACCACTAAAGACCCGCCATGTAGAGCAGCGAAGCATGTTAAATCTGTCGAGAGCTGAAACGTCCTCCCGTTGGTGTGGTGGGGTAGTTAGGAGAGGGGGGTGCCAGCTCAGGTGTCGTCCACGTCACTTGACCATGGTTCAAAATTACGTGGTCCGTCACCAAAAGCCCTCGTGTAGCTGAACAGTGCGACGTTAATATTCAATCAATAAATTAATCAACACTATTCCAACGCTAGAACTTCCAGCATCGGCAGATTACATGTGTATTAGCCTCTTTACACTATAAACTTGAAGCAATGATTCCACAGAAAAAGATTCCATCTCCTTGCCTTTCTGCTATCATGGCTATAGTACATTTCGAATATTTGATTAATGTGTAAAGTTTATACTTCCCCAATTTTTTTCTATCCTTCTTATTGCATAAACTTTATCTGTTTGCATCAAAAAATAACTCAATAACAAAATATATCTATCTATCTATCTATCTATCTATATATATATATATATGTGTGTGTGTGTGTGTGTGTGTATAAACGGATGTTTGTATATATGAAATTGCATCATCCAACACCGTTCAACTGATCACTAAGAAAATTGGCATTTATTTGAATTTTTTTGTGGAGAAGAATTTTGTTCCATTCTCTTTGTTGCAGCTCCCCACCAGGTGACACTACAGTATATCAACTTCTGCACCTTCAATCAGTTGCAAAGTTTCCAACAGGGTCACCAAAAATGATGTCACCTCGGCTCTATCAACAACAATTCGCTATGTCTCTATTGAATCGCCATTATAATGTAAGGATCGGCATATTACAAATTTAACATAAAACAAATACAACAGCAAGTAACATTATGCTTCTAGATATAAATTATTCACACTATATTAAGCGTTCATTACGAAAAATGTGTAAAAACGTATCACTTTTGCTGAGCAGAGATCTGCTTGGGAAAGGGTTTTCAAAAATCGACCCACACAAGAGAGTTATGGTGAGTTATGAATACCCCCTTTTTATCAGCTTTTTGATCAACAGACTTAAAATTTAACACATAATGGTCTTTTGTTCAGATGAGATATGCAAAAAGCTTTTTTATTTGTTTAATTTGCAATTTACGTAAAATTAACTCATTAAAAATTTCTTTAGCCTTCAATCTGTATTATTTAAATTTTTTAATTCACCGGTGTAAAAAATTGGTATACCTGCTAGTAATTTATGTTTAGCCATCATTATGAAAAACAAATCATAATATTTAATACACATGATAAATTCTACACTGTTTTAGACTAATTACTTACCTTTGATGATGTTTCGTGGCGAAAGAATTAAAGGAAAAGAGCTAAATAAGTGATTTATAAGTTGAAGAGATCATTTATTTATGTAAAATCTATTAAAACTTTGAATGATTTCTAATTCATACTTCAAAATGACTTTCAGTTTTAATTCGTTGATACTTAGTCACCATCACTGAGATGCCAATTTTCGAACATGATTCACTTAAAAGAAGGGACTGTAAGAAATACGTAAATATAGAGCTTACGTATTTTCTTTGATACAAATTAACAAAAGAACGTTCATTGGTGGAAATATTTGAAAAATTTATTTTTGAAACTATTATATGAATGTATTTCGGTTTCTAAAAATTTATTCTGAACTTTTTATTCAAATAAAACCAAATTGGTTCGATATAATATCCAAAAGCAGGTTTTGTTCAAATATTTTAAGCTTCAAGAAATTGTGTTTAAAAGAAAATCAGTGAGTTTTCTTTTTTTCCCTTCCTTATAATATTAGCTTCAAAAGTTAATGATAAATACATTAAAATATGAAAGTTAAAAATAACTTTAAAAAAACACGAATTGGCAGCTAGTGGAGTAAATAGTCAAGATGTTTCGTTTGTAAAAGGATATGCAAAACGTCAAAAGTGGAAACCCGAATGAAATTACTTAAATGAAGCCAGGGTAACGGGAGAATGTTAATTACACCAAAAGTAAACATTTGAAAGGGAAAATTGGAGAAATTTTCATCCCGATGACACGCGCAATACCCTAGGAGCTCTTTTCTAACCACACGTCTAGAACCTGGCTGAGTTTAAGTGTGTTTTATCTCAAACGCAAACAATTACTGTGCGTAAATTCAGCGTGATAGCGTAGTTTGCAAATCGCATCACAAAAACATACAGTGAACTGAGTTATCCAACTATTACGAGCAAGCCTTCTATTACAGTATTATATGAAATTTAACGCAAGTCAAAGATTTTTTATGAAATATTATTCAATTGGTGAAAAATTTTACCTGGAATAGTTTCATAACATAATAGCATTAGATGCAAAATTCAAAATTTAAATTTTATTCTTGCGGTTTAACTTTATTAAGAGGTGTTGAAGAGCTAAAATCACATTTTTTTGAAAATGTAACATTTTTATATTTTCAAATTGTATAGATTGTAACCTTTCTAAAAATGCCTTACTTTATTAGCCTCTAGGTTAATTAGAAGTCCTTACAACCTATTTTTGAATAATCGTTGAAACTGGGCCACGCCCATTTGAATGGCGAAAACGTAAACAAAATACTTCGTTTTTGCATTACAGTTGAACGTCTGATATAAACCAAAACATGTATCTTTTATTGTAAAGTTGAGCCTTTTATTTTTTTAATTTCATAAACGATTAGTAGTCGCACTGTATACATTAAAATCATTTTATCTCAAAATGTAAATTTTCATGTTCTATGTATCTTTTCTGAGAAACTACTGTTCTTAGGTATATAATTTTCTTATATATTTATAATGATGGCTAACATATACTAAAATGAGATTTTTGTAAAAAAACTCAGAAATTTATTTTTTACAACTTTTTTATGTGAAAAATGGGTCAAATTTCATTATGCTTGATAAAATATTTTATGAATGATGAAAAAATTCAAAATTATAGCTGAAAGCTCGTTTCAGTATAATGAGAAAGGTATACTTTAATTGTATGAAAAACTGGAAAAATTTCAAGCTTGTACATATAACAGAATTTGAGAAAAGGTACATCGGAAACATCCAATTTAACACTGTCAGTATATAGAAAGATAAAGGCTACTAATTCCCCTTAATTCGAAAAAAACTAAAAAAAGTAACTATTTTCCGAATATAAAAAAAACTGTCAAAATACTCGTTGAAGAATATTTCGAAATATTTTTTTGTACGATTCATACCGATGTTATATAGTATCGGGTCAGATTACATCTATAAATCTGAGATTCACAGCAAGGTTAACTCGATTTAAAAACAAATATAGCTATGAACACACAATGAAGAATATTTCAAGGAAATAGTCTTTAAACAATTAAGATAAAGCAAAAAATTTATTTTTAAAAATCGTGAAATATTTTAATTTTTAAGAATTTCGTTTTCATATTCAGTAATTAAATCTAAGTTAAATTAGTCTATATTTCTAAATTTTTCGTCATTTAATCACGCAGAATTACATACATGTACATAAAGGGTGCCCCGAAATTCAAAGCTCAGGAGCTGTGAGGTTCGAGGGTGAAAGTCATATGAGTTCTGGGGGGGTACTGAAAACATCAGATTCCTTAATTTAAAATATGACTAGCATATTGTTGAAAATGTGGAACATTGTCACCCTCATAACATCTCACATTTAACAATTTCACATTATTTTTGGACCAACGTCAGCTGACACAGTCATGCTATTAGTCATAAACACAAATCGGGCCATAGGCCTTAATGATTTAATTAAAACTAACTTAGTTTGTGTAAATCGGGTTTTTTAGAAAAGGATGTCACCTAACTTTGACACTTCATAAAATGAAAAATGAGACCTACTACCTAAGGCAAGTTATTTAATTAATAACGCATTTAGCTAAGATACCAAAACAGCATAAATCTTGCTAATTTCTTATTGATACAAATGATTACCAATTATTTAGATGCAAAAAAAATATCATCATTTTGAAAATCTATCCTTAAGAAATACTTAACCTATAGGAAAACTAGAGCATTCAATAATAATGATAGTGGTGGAAGGAGTGACATGATCACCCAAATCCTTTTTCTTATAATTAGTTTTATTATACGCGCGATCAAAATCGTAGTTATAGTGAATAAATAAATTAAGAGAAAGTATACTTACCGACTTCAAAGGAATTTCCAATCGTCCTTTGATAATTTCAAAAAACGTGTGCAATCAAACTGAACTAAAATGCTTCAAACGTGCGTAATTTTAATAAATGACACAAATCACAGCCGCTTTTTGATAACATTAAGGTAATCCTATTTGAAGGCAAAACTCTCCTATTTTTCTCAGGTTATTGTAATTTTACTGTCCTTCGAAGATCGATAAATAGCATCTCTCGGACTTTTCCTAGCTTGTGTCTGCTTGAGACGGGATAATGAGTCTTGTGGTACATGTTTGACTTCATATATTTCTTGATGCGTGTTTTTAGGTAGCACATTTGAAAATTTTTCTACCTATTCAAATGTTTCATATTTACTGTTTTTCTCACATTTACTATCGTTCAATGATTAATATCCATAGTTTTATCAGATTCTTGCCTTGCTTGATCAATTTTTTCCCGAAGTTTAAATATTATCTGATATATATCGTAGATGCCAGTTTTTTTATACCCTGTTCATTTATTTTATAAACCATAGTGAGCCATACGACACCTCAATCAAAACCACTAAGTCATTTACAGGGGTAAAATGTAGCCTGTTTGTAGAAAATACTGTGGGACAAAAGTAATCACGCGGGGAACTCAATTTACCATGGGTAATTTACCTGAAGAAAGAGTAACGGAAACATTTCCTTTTGACCATACCGGTATAGATTTGTGTAGATCTTTTTTTTTTGTTAAATTTAAAAATCAAAGTAAATGAATTAAAAAAATTATGTTACTGTGGTTGTATGTCTCGCAACTCATGCGATACCCTTAGAAATTGTGAATGAGTTAAATTCATCTGCTCTCGTTGCTAATTTAAAACATTTTTTTTTTCTTGTCGTAGTAAATGCGCAAGTATGATTTCTGATAATGCCACAAATTTTGTTAACCCTCTAACCGGATAGCACGGAAAATTCCGTCAGTGTAAACATGCTTCGAAAATGAACTGCATGGATTTTTCTGCCTTCAAGTAACGTTTTCAAAAGAGGATTAGCCACACTTTTCTGAAATCCTTTCCACCTTTTAAGGTTTAACATCTTGAAAGATAATTAGGGACGGTGGAAGCAACACAGCAGGACACTGATAGGAAGTTTTATGGCTCGCAGGGAACCCCGTGTTTTGACCCTGGGCAATGTAAAAAATCGGGGAGAAATTTCTTTAGAACCCAAGAAGTGTTTGTTTGCTAGCTTGTATTTTAAAAGTTTCCAAAAGTCCCAACGCATAAGTAAAATATGTTACAATTCCCTTTTGGTTTCACATTAATTTGAAACTGTAACAAAAGTTGGGGCGTGTCAGGGCAATCTGCTATTTTATATAGTTAGATAAATTATCTTTTTTTAAGTATATTCTTTCGCTTCATTTTTCTTATTTTAATCAAAACTTTCAGTTTTTGAAACATGATTATTTTATTATAAGATACCGAAAAAATTAATAAAACACCAAACACTAAAATTTGGAACCTTTTAAATTTTCCAACCACTAAAAATGAATAAATTTAAACTTCATCAAATCATTTGAAACATTTTCTTACACTTTTATAAAAATAATAACGAAAAAAAAAAAATTAAGATTTATTAGTTTTTTTTTTTTTTTTTTTTATATTTGAAAGCCTAAGTGTTCAGGTAAGTTTAAGTACAGTGTGTGTGTGCCTGGTTATATATTGTTAAAATACACCGAATTATATTTGAATTTTAAGTGATTGAACTTCAGTTTACATCAAATACAACATGAATGAAGATTTTCACACATTTTTTTTATAACTTGAATGTTTGAATAAATGGTAATCTAAAATATACGGAAACATTTACAGTAGACATTTATGCATATAAATAAACATAAAAATCAATTTTAAATTCGAGCTATTGAAAAACATTCGAATTATATATTGTTCAATAATATCTATTTATACAAAATACCTCAACATTTATCTTTTTTAAAGGCTAACTGAATAAGTAATTAAAATCTGGATATTTTTTGAAATCTCGACCTTATAATGCTAGAAACTTTATGTTAGAAATTCCATTTGAAATTTCGAAAAAAAAAATGCATCGCGCAGTTAAAAATTATTTACCATAAGTTTTAGCAATTGTTTGAGTATAATAAAATTTCAAATTTTATTATATAGCTTCTTTGGTATCTTTTAATATATTTCGAAGATTTCATACAATTCAGTTGAAAACCGCATTCTAAGAGCAAAAAATATACTAAAAAAATTCATGACTATACAATTACAATAAATTCTTACATAGAAGCAAAACTCAGAAGCTAAACCGTAGGAATAAAAAATTTTGAGTATATCTGAAGTAGTTTTCGAAATATTTATTTTAAAGTTTAGAAAATTAGTGTACGTTATGTTATACTTAATAATAAATAAAGGGTTAAAATAATGTGTTAATATTAGTCATGTAATCGTTTGATGACACATTCATATACTAATAAAAATTATCATGGTCATTGATGCGAATGTCAAGAATTTTATGTAATTTTAAATTCAGACATTAAGATATTGATGTAGAAAATATAAAACGACCATCTAAAATACATGAAAACTGCAGTCTGCTATAAAATGATCTTGACAAAAACAAAAAAAATTCATCATTTTCACTTACTATGGCAGAGCCGGCTTAGTCAGGGGCGATCTGGAAAAACAGAGAGAGAACCGCGGTTTTGATGGATGCCGCTCTAGCTTTTAAAGCTCCCAGGAAATATTATACGTATATAATTTACAGATGCAAAAAAAATCTTGTAATTTTCCATACATTTTTATAACAACGAATTGTGGAATTAGCTTCCAATACATTGTTGTGTTTCACAATATGTAAGGTAACCAACCCTACTTTAGATAGATTTGTACTACTTTTTCGTAACCGTATTCCTTTTAAAATTAATTCGTGCTGCCAAAATACACCTTTTGTACCCTTAAAAATTTATGTAAACTATATTGGTTAATTTTATTTTATTCAACTTGTGAAATGTTCATAATTAACCATTTCCGTCTAAACAGTTTACATGAAAAAAAAGTTTGGACTCCCTCATTCATTAGGGATTTATATAAGATTCTAACATTAAATTTTATTTTTTACCGAATAGAATCGAGTAGTAGTGTATAGTGCTTCCACACTACAGGTCTGGGTTTCTATTAATGGGCTGCGCAAGGTCGACTCTGCCTGTCATCCCCGCTACATTGGGTCGATAAATGAGTACCAAGCTTGCTTCGGGTCTTAAACACTGAAGGTCTCTCTTCGGACAGACCACCAAATCGGGAAATCTGTTCATGCACCTCAGCGTCCAATGGTCACGTGTATTATGATGGGCACAGTAGTTCCTGGCCGTCAGGGATTGTTGTGCTTCTGAGTTTGAGTCTTAAGTTTGAGGATTACCTCACTTTGGGGATACTCCTTAAATAAACATGTATTTCCACTCATTTGCAATTAAACATTTTTCTTTCAATTACGTTTATTTCAGAAGGAAGTTTGATTTTTCAAATGTATTTGCTTAATGACATGTATATTTGTGTATTATATTAAACATTTGATCAATCCAAAATTACATGTTTTTAGCTCCTCTAAAAGCTTTTAGGATTTTACGACTGATCTTACAATCCATATACGTTTTATAGTAGTGTATTTAAAAATGATAAAGACATTTTTACGACTGTGTGAGCTTTTATGCTCGTTTATAAATATAAAAAATTGCATTCAGCTACAGTTTTTAAAATGTACTGAAATAAGTGGAGGAATAGGATATTTACATATTTTGAATATTTTTGACTGCAGTAAGATATATTTATATTTCAGTTTCTTTACAATTTGAATAGAAGTTGTAAGCCATTTTGCGAATAGTTTGATGTTGAGTACAAACCCATAGGCTGTTTAATATTATAAAGTGTTTTACTTTGATACCAGCACACACTAAAATAAGGCTCATTTGCAGTTATATGATCAGCTTCAATGATATTTAAATTTTCAAAAATAGTCTACACGTACGAAAACATTCTTTCACAACCGCACACCACATCTCTCATACTATATCTTCCCTACAGCAGGAAATATTTGTGTATACTGAAAAATTTAATACAGGATACATTTTCAAGTGTTAAATTTGTTTTTAAAATTTGGTATGAATACATTGTGGAACTGTCGGTTATCTTCACTGTACAAAATTGTTTTAAGTGTACTGTTTTGAAAGACAAAATTAATTAGGGAGAACTTTCTCACAATAGAATTTGAAATGACTGAATTGTGTGAAAATGTAGTTATCGATGTGTGACATTTTTCCTTGTAATAAAAGAAACAGAAAGATAAGAAATTTAACTTCAGTAGAAAATGGTTAGAAGTACTCTCATGCGCATTTGAAGAAGTATCTCCCCCATTAAAATTAAAAATTATTGACTGAATGTGTGTTATGTCCATCACAAATGCCGATGTAGAAAAGGAATTTTTATTTAATACAAGAAGTTCGAAAAAGAGAACACTAGGAAGGAAAATTTAAATTTTTTCCGAAAAATATTTAGTTAACATAAAAATATCTTTTATGACTACGGTGACAATTTCTGGGCATATGGCTCGCGAAGCGAGCCTCTATCCCATATCCGAAAATTATATGTGGAACGACTGTGGGTTGTATCCTGCTAGCATGTAGGAAGCAGCTGATTGGTCGAACCAATTGTTGGAGTAATTTCCTGTGTCGTGCGGATTTCTGAGTTCACATGGCGGAGAACTGAAAGGAAGCTCTCTTATTGGTGCATGGCGGGAGATGAAATCGACTCTCATAGGCTGCTCAAGTCTCTCAAAGAGAAAAATAAGACTAAGGGGGAGGGGCAAGCCCGGGTGGTGGGGATACGACAAATTTTAAGATGATTAAAAAATAAATGTAGAATTAAAATATTTTGCAATAGTTGTGCAATAAAATTGCACGGATTAATAAACTTATGGTGGATTGTACGATTCGAGAAGTATTCTTCTCGGTCTTTTAGTTGAATCATGTGGAATATAGGTATTTAAGTTTATCATATTGCTATTATTAGTGAATTGCAGAGAGTTAAAGAACTTTTTAGCTATTTTCTGGATATAGAATTTAAAACTTTTGATTTTAATAGCTTTCCGAATGTCGTCATTTCTCATGTACCTTGAGGCTTTAACGATCATTCGGATTGTTGAATTCTGTAAAGTATCTAAGATATTGATATTAGTTTTAGCGGCGTATCCCCACACTGGGCACCCATAAGATAAAATGGGACGCATAACGGCTGTGAATAAAAGCACTTTATTATTTCTAGATAAATCTGAATTCCGGCCAATTAGGGGAAACAGTTTAAACATTATTTTCCGGAATTTTTGACGCGTGTTTTGAATGTGTGTTTTCCAAGTGAGATTTTTATCGAATGTAATACCAAGGTATTTAGTACTTTGAGACCATGGGATTGTAGTGTTGTACATTTTAGGTGGTGGTGGAATTTTGCTTTTTTTAGTGAATAATACGGCGGCAGATTTTTCAACATTAATGCTGATTTTCCACGGTCGTAGTATTTTTCTAACAATTTAAGGTGTTTGTTTAGAGCAAATGTGTGACTGATGTGATTCTCTTAAATGTAGTGTGCACAGCTGTGTCGTCTGCATACATGTTTAGTTTTGTGAGTGAGTATTCTGGTATGTCGTTTATGTAAAGATTAAACAGCAAGGGTCCAAGCAGACTGCCCTGCGCTACTCCACAATTAATAAATTTAGTTGTAGACAAAGTATCCTTGACACGAACCTGATAAGAGCGATTAGAGTTGTATGAGTGAAGTAGAAAAACGAGCGGAGGAGGAATATTATAATTTATAAGTTTATAGGTAAGACCAGTAAGCCACACACGGTCGAAGGCTTTCTGGATATCCAGAAATACTGCGCCGGTGCTCTTTTTACTTTGAAAGCCCTCTGAGATTGCTTCCGTTAGATTCAAAAGTGGGTGTAGGGTAGAGAGTTTATTGGTAAAACCATACTGATTTGGGTTGATAATATTGTTAGTATAGAGAAATTCTTTGAGTCTAGTCAGTATAATAGATTCTGTGATTTTACTTAAAGTAGAAAGTAAAGAAATTGGTCGATAACTGGATGGAATATTCTTGTTTTTACCTGGCTTAAGAATAGGAAAAATAATGGCTTCTTTCCAAGCTTTAGGAAAGTAATTAAGAGTTAAAATCTTATTAATTAGAATTGTAAGAATGAGAATAGCTTTGAGGGAGAAATTTTTTGGCATCCGATTACTAATGCCGTCTTTACCTGGCGCTTTTTTAGAGTTAGATTTTTTAATGTAGGAAATAATCTCAGAGGGATATGCAGTTTCAGTAGGAAGGGAGAGGAAGGAGTTAACCGTGTTATTAATTAACTCGTCGTCGTCGTCATAGTCATTATTGGGTCTAGAATTTTCAGTGAAATTATCAAGAATAGATTCGGCAAGGATATTTGCTTTTTGTGTATCTGTAACAGCTGTGCCGGAGGAACAGTTTAACGGTGGAATGTCTGAACGCTTATTTTTGAGGAATTTTTGTACCGCCCATAGACTATTGTCTTGTGTGTCAAGTGCTTTTAATCTGGCTGTCCAATATTCATTGCTATATTTACGAAGTTCTTTTTTGACATTTTTTTGTGCTCTATTGTAAAGTGTTTTGTAGTGTGGATCAAGAGTTCTGTGATACAAATTTCTGTATTGGTTTTTCTGTTTAATAAGATTGTGGATATATGGCGGAGTGTAGCTTTTGCGGAGCGTTTCTATTGGACGGGAGGCGTGGCTATGGGCGGCGCGGACCGTTTCGGTGAACTCTGAAATTTTTTGGTCAACATCGATGCCTGTTTTAATAGAATTAGGATGATAATTAATTAGAGAAAGCTTAGTATTAAGATGCTTAGAGAAGAGCGGCCAGTTTGTATGAACGGCTCTGGGATTAGGAGTATCTTTTTTGAGTTTAAGAGTTAAAATAAAGAACTGGGTTGTGATCGAAGAATAGATCATGAAGGGAGTTAATGGTATATGGGTAGTAGAAATTTCTAATAACCGCGATGTCTAGTGTATTGGCGGAGTTGATCCCGAACCTCGTAGGCGAGTCAGGGTAGGCAATATATAAATTAGTCATGTTAACAAAGTCAAGGAGGCGTACACCTTATATGATTTTAATTAAAATAAATTAAAAGTATTGAAATCCTTTTTTATGCTATTTTAAATTAAAAATATAACTGAATAGAGAAAGATCGGTTTTATTTCATAAATATAATCATCGTATATAATATTTATTGTGTTATTGTTTAAAAATGAGATAGGGTCTTTGCTCTTTTTACCTCATTACTTTTTTAAAAAACAGGAAAGTGAGCGCGTTTTCTTACTCTCATATTCAAAAATGAATACAGGATGCTTTTTTCTGGTTCAAATCGCAATACCAAAAGTATATATATATATATATATTAATTTTTAAAAAATGACAGAAAAATAATTTTTCTTTGAAGAAAATATAATTATTTTTCAACTTCTAACATACTATTTATTTCATTTTTTCCTCTTTTTTTACCTTCATTTTTTAATTTTACTGTGACTGAACATATAGGAGAAAGAAACACCGAATTCCACTACGCTTTCAAAGAAGACTGCCCAAGGCAACTTTAGCTAGCTGTAAACGATTGATCTCTTGGTTCTTACTTTACAAAAGGATCGAACTGGGTCGTAAAATTGTCCCCGTTCGACCTCCCAAGTTCTAAAAGGGGGAAAGGAAAGAAGTCTGTTTCATTTTTGAAGGGAATCGTAAAATAAGAGTTAAACGCTTTCGGAATAACTTTTCAGGAGGAAGGTATCCAGTTAGATGGTTAAAGCCTCTAAAGACTTAAGAAAATTGCATAATCGTGTAATGCAACCAGATGAAAAATTGTTTAGTTTTCTATCCACTGAAGGAGTATATTGGAAATTTATACCACTCAAATCTCCCAATGAGTCAAGTCATTTAAATTTATGCAAAAAGAATTATTGGTAAATTAGCTTTGACTCCAGAAGAATTCCTGACAACCGTTCAAATGGAGGGGATTCTCAATTCTAGACCTCTTATTCCGCTTTCAGCTGAAGTTCTTACACCTGGTCATTTTCTTATCGGGCGTGCACATAATGCTATTGTTGACCCAGATTTATGTCCTGTCAATACTAATAAATTTGATAAGTCTAGAAAAATTACTAAAATTGTACAAAATATTTGGAAGTCATGGAAAAAAGATTATCTGAATAATCTGCAAGCTCGAAGTAAATGGCAATTTGATCAGTCTAATGTAAAAACTAATACTGTTGTATTGTTAAAGGAAGATAATCTTCTCCCATAGCTCATTGGATCATAGGTAAAATTGTCCAAACGTACCCAGGTACTGATGGCAAAATTTTAGCTGTTCAATTAAAATTAGCAAATGGTAACTTTGTTAAAAGACTTATTTAAAAAATTGCTATTTTACCTATTGTGTAATGAAAATATTGAAAATTAATTTTTTATTTCTTTTGATTATTCATTGTACAGTAATGATTACTATTGATTTGATTTCGATTGTATTTTAAATTCTTATACTTTTTACTGCTGTTATTTTAATTCTTACTATGTATTTTGTTTTATACCCTCTGCATACAAAATTTATATAAATCTATTTTTGGTTTGAAATGTATATTTCGAGGCCCAGCGGGATGTTGGCGAGCTCGGCTTTGTTGAGATTGCCAATATGCCACAAAGGTTACTGTAAAAGCCTCGCTAGTGTCAGACCACTTATAGTTGTGTAGGAAAAATGGTCGTTTTTTCTTCATAATCAGCGGGACCAAACGTGCCTCATAATAAACATTGGATTTGAAAAGCATCTTTTAGTCTTGCTTGAATTTTCGTTTTCGTGCACCTCTCTCCTCTCGCCACAATGGTAATTTTTGAAACGCTATGCGCGCGCGTAAGTGGTAAAAACTCAAACTGAGAAAAAAGGCTTTCAAGATTTAAATTGAATTTGAGAAAATAAATTTTGAAACTTATGCATGCTAAAATAATCCAGGATCCTAAGATATGTCTTCCTGTTACTCAAACCGCTCAATTGCTGTAGTCTTTTTTGGATCAGAGAGCTTCAAAAGTTGAGGCTAAGCTCCTTTTTCTTGACGTAAAGATTCGACGATTGTCACGTTGACACACAGACATTTTTATTAATGTTTAAGCCAAGATTACCTAAAATAGTAATAAATATTTGATTTCCTTCATTACAAATGCTGGTGACTTGATTTGCAGCAATCTCTGCAATCTGAAGATTTGAACTAACCGTCTTAGCACAAAACTTCCAAATTAATCAATTTAAACTACTGTCATTTGGATTATGTGTCTCATATCAAAAACATTTTTTCAGGAGAGCCGGATAAGAAAAGTCTGCAAAAACAGACTGAATTACACCTCGAACAGCTTTAGCAACTGAGGGTTTGTGTTTATAATTTTGTAAAGTATTATTTGCAGCATTATACTTACACTATGTATTTGGATTTGTAGGACAAAACCATCATCATCAGTGCTGCAAGAATGACCCCAAACAGCCCAAATGGCTTTCCACATTTCCTTTACACTAGTGGAATTGCATCGAATAGCATTACCATAGTAATGAGCAAGCTTATCAATTAAACTATCAGTTAACCTACCTTTACCGTCTATAGTTTAACCATCAGATAATTTATATTTACCAAATACTTATTAAAGTCGCCTATGTCTTGTACCCATTTTGTTTTGCACATGACCTACACATTCTATTTCCTGAATAAGATGGTCATTGCCGTATGGCTTGTTTTCAGAAAGGGTATTGAATGTTTTTGTGTCGCCATCTCCTATGTATTTCGATTAATTCAGGTTGTGAAGCTTTTCTGATCGACTAAAAATCCTCAAGATCCCGTCAACCTCCATCTTACCAGCAGAGTCAGACTAAATTTTCTGCATTAAATCTTAGGCGTTCTCTTATGCATTTATTGTACTTGACACCAAACTTTACCCCTTTGTAACTGTCCGCGATCCTTTGCAAAATGAGGACAACACTTCCCTATCCAAAACCTTACTTGTTTCGGACCCTATTACAGTACATACTCCAATCAACGATGAATGTCCTCTCGTCTTCCAGGTACCATCACCACTTACCGTTAAGAGATAATCAGGTGACGAATAATTTTCTTCGACAGCTGCCCTTTTTATGCTTTCTGCGGTGACTTCCTTCAAAACAAGTGAAAGTTCAGTATTTATAACATCATATAATTTTTGTTCAACAGGATTAGGAAGACTCATTACAGCACAAAAGGTTTTTAATGACTCTAAACCTTGGCCTATGCATCTTATTGCTAAAATAGATCTGTTAATTTCTGGAGCATTATTTTTATTCCCAGTGTTTTCGCAGCTTTAAAAAGTACAAGCACTCCCACAGTTTTTACAATGTATTTCAAAATTCGAACACAAAGTTCTAGGGGACTTTTCATTAATTGTTAATGTTTTATGACGTTGTAAATAACATGATACTGACAAAATAGAGTTAGAGGTTGAAATAAAATCAGAAATACGATATCCTTTGAAGTTTTCACTTACCTTAACAAGATTCGTCTTTCATGAAATCTGAGTTCCTGAGATTTTATAACAGGAAGCACACTTACCTGTATCTCTCCTTTCTGCAACATTAGTATGAGGACATACCTTCATGAATTTGTTCCCTCTAAATGTTCTTCTCTTGGGACGTTTACCTGAAGGTTTACGATCCGTATTTTTCACTTCAAATAAAGAGATAAATATTGTTGTGAATTTCGATAAATGATTTCAAACAACGTTGTTTTGAATTTCGATAAGTTATTTCAAACAACGTGCTAGCATTACCAGAAAGAAAGAGTTGAGTTCCAAGCTTCCTTCTGATTCAACCCAAGTGCTTAAAATATTTCACGAGGCTTGTTAAAAACAGAAAAATCAAACGTATGCGAAAATCAAGAATAAGTGGACGTGGCATGTGTCTATTTATACACTGTTATTACTAAATTGCTGTTTGGAATGTTTTGAATAACTTTCGAAGTTTTTGTAGTACTAACACGTGGTTGGTATCAAAATGTTCAAATGAAAATGAAGAACACATACAACATATACTTTTTTTCAAAAATTCCAACAAATCCGAAATTAACACCCCTGAGACGCCTTTTAACCCTCTAAGTGGATGACTCGCTAATCGAAACTCACTTGGAAAGCGGTCTACTTTTTCAAAGCTAGTGGTAGCGAAAAGGTTTCCGTTTAATGTTGCGAACTTCTTCGAAAGCGCACCACAGTTTTAAGCCTTCCCCTCTTAAAACTGCGTGGGGTCCTCTAATGGTTTTGAAGGGAACAATTTTATTGCTTTTTCGGTTTATGTGTTGTTGGAAAGGGGAGGTTTCTCATTCACAGCTGTTGCCTAGGGCGAGTATTGTGTAATGGACATTTTATCCACTTCACGGCCAACAGAAACTTCTCCCAATTTATTGCAAACAAGCAAATAAAGGGTAAAAAATAAAGTTTTAAAGAAATGATTCATTCAAAGTTGAAAAAATATTTTTAATATATATAAAAGTAAAAGAAAATTTATTTTATTCTCCTGTTACTTTTAAGAGCTTTAAAAAAATTTAAAAAGAACATTTTTATTTCGGTGTTACAATTTTAACCATAGAAGCTCTCTGTAATCATTGTTGAATATCAGACGAAGAAAACTCAAGAATATTTTCCTGTTATTCTTTTTTAAATTATGAGGTAAAAAGTAAAAGAGATTTTTTTATTTAACAAAATTATAATAAATGTAGTATCATTATATATGATGAACAAATTTGTAAAATAAAACTAGGATTTCTGCAATTTATTATATTTTTAATTAACAATAACATAAAAAGTCATTTCAATAATTTTAATGTATGCAAATTTTAATCCTTATCTTTATATTTTTCTGTTGAATGATTTTTTTTTGCTATAAATCAACATAACAACTTGCAATGAGGGAAAATACCCTCACTACGTCAGTATTTGCACACATAATACACATTCAATCAGTGATGCACACAAAGGACTTGGGTCCAGACCCCTCAAAGCACTTGATTTTTTTTCGTTTGATTATAATCCCATACATATATATCAGTGCTTCTCAAACTTTCAATACTGGCGCCCCCCTTTTCGATCACAATTTTTTTCGCGCCCCCCTTTTCGATCACAATTTTTTCGGGCCCCCCTTATACATTAATAATGTACTGAATGCAATAATAATGCACTTTGACGCTAAAGTTACAATAGGCGATCTTAATTATAAACCATACAAATTAGTAACATAAGTATTAAATTTTGTATACTACTTTTAAGCAAAATAAATAAATAAATAAAATATTAGGATAATTACTATGTTATTTTTCCTTTCTCTAATTTTTAAATTGAACATATTGCAAAATGCGGTGGCTGCTTAGAAGACAAAATATAGATATCTGCTAAATATAGAAAAAGAACTCAGAGGGTAAATTTCTAATAATAAAAGCATTCCTTATAAAAACTTTGCTTTCCAAGACAAGCTCATGGACGTCATTTATACTTATTAAACATGTTCTTAATTTAGTATTAATTAGTTAGTTATAAAATATTCTGTGCAGCAATGATACATTAAAAGTATACCGGCTGAAGTGCCGGCTCTTTGCACTAGTTCATTTATAAGAAATTAAAACATTATTGATATAATAGCTGAATTGTAAGGGAAGCAAAGCCAAGTGCTCGACAATGTTTACAAAAACGTAAAATGATTTTTTTTAAAATCGTTGCTCAAATTATAATTAGTTTTAAGCGAATTGTAATTTTAAGCCTCACATAATTAGCATTTATAATTGATGTTAAACAGTAGCGCACACAGGAATTTTTCAAGGGGGGTCCGGGGTCGAAAGTTCACCAATCTTGTATCAGGTTCCTTTTGATTTTGTCGATTTTCGGGAACAAAACACAGTAAAAAACTAATTCTTGAATAAATAATTAGCTTTAACTAATAAAATTAATCATTAATAACAAATACTTAACTAAATTTTGCGTACTATAAACTTAGAATTATAATCAATCGGAAAAAAATCAAGGGCTTGGGGGGGTCCGGACCCCCCCCTTGTGTGCGCCACTGATGTTATATAATGATCAATAATACAAAATATCGATGGAGAATAATTGTATTATTTTTAATATTTAAAGTGAAAAGACTTCAACATGTTTTAACCCGGGAGCAGGCACGCACTCGGTACGGTCGGGGTTATTGAGTCACCCCAATCCTTTTTTTTATAATTATTTTAATGTACACGATACAAATCATGATTCCAGTGAATAATTTAACTAAGAGAAAGTTTACTTACCTACTTTCAAGGACTTTTCAATTTTTCTTTGGTAATAAATAAACAGTTTTGCCAGAATTAACGATTTCGTAATCTGTGTGTCCATAGCGAACCACTTCCGGGTAAAAAGTATATTCATTATGATAATATGTATGTTACTGCTAAAAAAATTGTGTGAAATGTTTTTCGTTATGCTTTATACATTGAGAATATTTATAAAAATATGTCTTGGCCAAGTAATCCTTCATGTGCTTGTGTGTGTGTGTTTGTGCTCTTCGTGGTTTTCCAAATATCATAAAACTCTTTTGCATGAAAAAAAGCGCAACAGAGAACACATAAGAGAGGGGTCATAACTAACTGTACCAATAACTTAGAAGGTCAAACAGATTACAGCTATAATGTGCAGTATTTCAAAAATAATGACAGTGATGGATTTTTTATGTTCCTAAAGTTTTTCGATTCTGGGTCCGGGATCTGTTTTTTCTCTGAAAGAGTAGTATGTTAGATTATAAAAAAAGCGTAATAAAAAAATCCCTCATCGCGGGATGACTGCAAATCAAATAAAAGTTTTTTTATTTGGTTATAAGGATCAAAAAGATAGCTAATTAGGTATTTAAGAAGTTTTAATTTTTGATGGCTTAATATCGCCTATAAATTATATCAGAGTAAAAGTGCATTTTTTATTATGTCTGAAAGTATTTTGTTTTAATTCATTCCAGTAAACTAATTATTTTTTAAATCTTTTATTTTCGATATGCTCGCGCCCCTCTCGTAAGGTCATCGCGCCCCCCCAGTGGGGCGCGCCCCACAGTTTGAGAAGCACTGATATATATAATAAGTATTATATATGTGTATATAATAAGTATTATATATGTGCATAGTTTGTACAGTAAGTAACTGTAATTAATAATTAATTTTATTAATGCTAGTTATTCAGCCAATAATTAATTTTTTAATGTTTTTTGTTCCCGAAAGTCAAAAGAATGTGTTAGGTGGCGAATTGGAGTATAGGAGAATAGTGGACTTATACCCTGGACCCCCTCCTTGAAAAGTTCATGTTTGCGCTGCTGCATTCAATCAATAAAAAAATATATTTTTCTTAAAGTGTGCTGGCGAAAGTGTTGCTAACCATTTTCTATTCAAATTTAATTTTTAATCTTTCGTTCCTTTAGTATTTCATCATTTAAATGCATATTCGCACATATCTATAAATGGTAACTATATCTTTCTATTCAGTTATTGCAAAGATGTATTGACAATTATTTTGTCTTTTAAAACAATTTACGTAAGTACAATTAGCTGACAAACAACTACAGCTATAGATAATGCACTCTTTACATTACAATACATACAATAATAACTTTAATTTGTGAGTGTGGACCACCCTTTCTTACCTGGAGCTTCGATAAAATGTTTAAAATCCTACCGACTGCGCCAATAAGGAATTTTCGTCGGCACTTTTTGTTTCATGATGATTCCAACATTTATCCAAAATCCAGGTACAATAACGTCACTACTTCTTTAATGGCTAAAGAGTTTTATTCCAATGAAAGCCACATACAACACAAAACAACATAACATATTAAAGAAACTAACTGGGTACATTTAATTTTAAGTTGTTAACACCATTTTGTTTAAATCATCGCCAACTATCCCGCTCATTCTCCCATGTCCTATCGCTCCGCCATATGATGGTCCCTTCCTCTGTCTCGTTCCACTCTAAGTCTCTCCCTTCTCGATGGCCGCGCCACCTATAAAGAATTTTAAACTTCCGGGCGAATCTTATATAATTCCTAAGGCGTTTTTCATGTTCAAGATAGAGTCTTGAAATATCTTGTAAATATTCCCTACCATATGTTCTATAAAAGTTCATATGGATTTAGGTCTGAGAGTTCTAGTTATTTTTTAAAAATATCTTAATGTAATATTAAAAAAAATCGTGTTTTTCCAGGTCAACCATATAAATAATTATTAAAATTCAACAAGGAGATATATTTTAAAGTTTATACTTTTTGTTTGCAATAATCTAAGAAATATACATCACTTACAATAATTAAATATTTTTAATAATTTAGCATTTTAGAAAGGTTTTAAAAACTTAAAAACTGTTCAATGCTTTAAAATTGTGAAATAATGGCTTGTTAAACTAACCTATTGTTTTTAGAATCAATATAGTAGTATAATCTGAATATAAAACAAAAAATTAATTTTACTGTGACAAAACTGCGTACGACGTCTACTCATACTGTAAAAAGAATGAAAGTTAAATATGTAACATAGTGGCAGTCAAAAACACATTCATAATAAGTAAAAATTCTGTCCCGCTACTAATTCCAATGCATTTTCCAAACTGCAGCTAAAAATAATTATATGTTTATTAGACCAGAAATTTTTTATATTTAGATACACATTTTTCCTTATTAAGTACATAATGAATAATGGCAATATAATATGTAAAATCCTAAAAGATTTTAATGGAGAAAAAGCCAGACATAATTTTAGATAGGCAGAAATTTCATTATATAATACACAAATATGCATGTTTTAAAACAAATTAGTTGGCTAAGAAAATGAAATTTACTAAAAATTTCCTGAATAAAGTAAATCAGATTTCATCCTCAAATGCATATAATTGTAAGAAAATGTTTTACTCAATTTACAATCAATTACAAATAAACTTTTATAAAAAATAATTTTAACAGGTATAAATAGCAAAAAATATGAAAGAAGTATAAGAAAGACACATACATGTCGTTTACAGAAATGTCACAGTGTGATATGTTTCAAAACACGGCACTGCACACAGTCCAACACATTACAGTCTTTACATTAAAAACGAGTTTCTCTTCGAATACGTTTTCCATTATCATTTCTTTTGAGGTTGCATACCACACATTTTCGCGATGTTTTTTTTTGAAGAGGCTTTTAATAGTCTACACTCCTGCAAAAAGAAGTCTGAATTCAAAGCTATAAAAACTTACTATTCCCATCAATGTCATTTATATCTTTATTTTTTATAATCTATGAATGCGTTAATCTATTAATTTGTTATGGCGACTATTTATTATTAAATGCGAAAAAAAACGAATAAATTTCTAACTGAAATTTAAATTCAATGTTTCAAACACTGTCATCAATATCTCATAACTTTTACATATTGTCGTTTTAGCATCTCACACATCCATCTTCTATGTAAAAATCTACTACAAGTTCATTAAATATTTCAGCATATTTTTAAACATAACATGCAGTTTTCAACCAAATTGTGAGGGTCCGATAGCCTAATGGTCAAGATAACGGACTCGTAGCTGTCGTGTCATGAGTTCGACCCCAGTACCACTGAAGATCCGCCGTGTAGGGGAACCATGCTCAAGCGTCGTCCTCATCACTTGACCATGTTTTAAAATTACGAGGTCCGTCGCAAAGTGAGTGAATATTAACGTCGCACTGTTCAGCTACACGAGGACTTTTGGTGATGGACCTCGAAATTTCGAAACTTGGTCAAGTGATGAGAGCGACACCTGAGCTGGCCTCTCTCCCCTAACTACCACACTTCCCCAGCGGAGGAGGTTTGAGCTCTCTACAGATTTAACGTGCATCGCCCCCCTACATGGCGGGTCTTTTTTGGCACTGAGCTCGAGCTCGTGGCGTGCCAACCATGATCCGATACCTTGACTACTTGGCTACCCCGGCCACAGGTCCATCGCCAAAAGCCCTAGAGAAGTTGAGTAGAGAAGACAGAGAGAGAGAGAGAGAGAGTGACGTTAATATTCCCTAACTTAATTAAATAATATGAAACTTAAGGAATACATGAAAAAATATTAGAAGTCGAATAGAAATATATGTATTAAAAATTTAATCTAAGTATATTTTTTTAAATATCCAAAGAATCATTAGCATTTATGGTAAATATATGTTTTTCAACTGAGTATGTGAGACACGCATAAATATCTTTTTCGAAATTCAAATTCAGAATTTCAGTGCAGCTAATATAAAGTCTCTAGTTTTGCATGGTTAAGATTATAAAAATGTCCAAATTTTAATAACCTTTTCTTCAAACAACCACTAATGGAACATAAATGATGAGGGATTTTGCACAAATATATATTTCTTTAACTTGAATTAAAAGGATCTTTATATTTATTTATATGCGCAAATGTTAACTGTAAATGTGTCCAGATGCTTTTAAATACTCTTTATTTGAAGATTCAAGTTCAAAAATATAAACTTGTAGTTTAAGTTCTCTTTGAATGAAATTAATGTTCAGACATTTAAAATTCAAATATAATTCGTTATCTGAACAATACAGAACTAGGGATTATATGTAAGATGCCCTGAATACCTGGCTTTAAAATTATAAAAAAACTAAAAGATTTAAATAGGGTTTTTTAGCAATATGTAAAAAGTTTTAGCAAATAATGTAATAGAGAAGCTTAAAATTATTCATGTTTAGAAGTGTCCAAAATTTTAAAAGATTTTAAATTTTGAACCTTTTTGTTTCTGTTAATTTTTGACACATAACGAAATAATCCTTTTTTAAAAAAATCCCTGAAAGTATTGATTAAAATAAGAAAAATGAAGCAGTAAATTATCCTCAATGTTTTAATATATACTTTTAATTTAAATACTATAGATATTTTTTAAAAAAATTTAGACATACATTATAAAAACTTAATTCCATTTGAGAATTTTAAGGTAAGGAAAAAAAATGAGATTTTTATCAAGCTATCCCCTTATTTTCTCAATTCGTTGACTTGCAATTAATTCCGTACGCTCTTGGGTTCAAAGAAATTATTCCCATTTTTTTACGATTGCTGCAGGGGAAGAACCGGTCTCCCCGCGAGGCATAAAACTTCCCCTCAATGTCCATTGTGTCTCCCCGACCATCTCTAATTATCTTTCAAGATGTTAAGCCTTTAAAGGGGGAGAATTTGGAAAAACACGGCATTTCCGCTTTCGAACACGTTACTTGAGGAGGTAAAATTACGTTTGGTGCATTTTTGGTGAGTCCTCGGCCTTACGGAAAATCCCGTGTTGTCCGTTTTTGAAGTCTCTCTAGTAGGGCAGAAAAAGCCGTGCTAACCGCTTGGAGGGTTAAGCAATTTTCAAATGTTGTCTTGATTCGTATTTCTCCCCATCCCCCTTTTTCTTTTTCATGTCTGAAACTCAAGCGGAATCAGTGCCAGAGCCTGAGGAAATTGGCCATTTGAATGAAGAAGCTGTCGATTTTACCAGCAAATAAATTTAGAAATGGATAGTGAGGATGTTCAAGAATTGATGGCTTCCTACAATCAGGATCTGACAATGAAGGATTTCATACAAATGCATGGACAAGAGTAAAGAATTGAAGATCTTGGGTCTTTAGACCCAGTTCAATCAGAAGATCAAATGACAGTTAAGAATTTGACAGAAAGTATCAGTTTATTGAAAAAGTGTTATAAATTTTAGACGTGCAGATTCTAATCATGAGAGCATTTTTTCAGCGTAACAAGGATTAAAAATATTATTAGCATGCAACGAGGAAATTTTGTGGAAGAAAAAAAATCTTTTAGCAGGAAGATTACTCGTTATAAATTTTATGAAATTTTCTATATTAAAACAAATTTGATTTGCGATTTTGTATTTGTCTCATCTAAACATTTTTATTGAATTTTTTTTTCTAAATTATTTACTTATGTGTCCAGTTCCAACGTAACAGTAATTTATATTTATTTACGAATTACGCGAATTCAACGTGCGTGGTTATCATCCAGTTCTCCCCCCCATCACATAAGTTGATAGTATTAATGTATTTGCTTCTTAAAGTAGTTGAGTATGGAACTATTAGGGCTAATCATTGTTAATTCATTTTATAAAAAATAGTCGACGTTATAAATTAAAATGTATCTTTTTTGTAAAAGCAAATAAATTACATTGAATTCGTAATTGTGGTTACCATTTAGAAAATGTTGCGGCTGAGTGACGAAATTAGTTTCTCGCTGGCCTTGTACGCCTAAGGTTGCTGCCTCGACACCGGTCAAAGTCGGTAGATTTTCATGATGCAGAAAATCGACAGCATCCTTGTCGCTTGATTATGCGGCATGTAAAAGATCGCTTGAGTGCCTATTTAGTTTGGGTACTCTCGGCAAAATTAAATTCCTAATAAGGGTTTCTCATCGTCAGATCTCACATGCTACCTCTGGGGAGGACACTGGGTGTCAAAATTACCTACGGTGATTGGTATTCCCCCTACATGTTGCAGCAATAAAAAAGTACGAAGGGGAATATACTAAATCTGCAATGGTAAAACATTAATCTTTTACCCCATTTAAGAAGTAAAAATATTACGAAAAATGTAAAGTAGAACTAGGACCTCTATTTCTGATAGTTCATGATCTCTAACTGATTGTAGTCACATGTTTAAGAGCCAGTGAAATCCCTCCATGTTGAGAGTAGGTGTATTTTGAAACTTTCGAGAAACATACACTTGTGTGCGAAGACAGTATTTAAAATCTTCATTTTATGGAGATGTGGAAGATTAGAAAATAAAGGGGCAGTTCAAGTCTCATTCCTGCCTCTTAAACGTGGCTCAAAACTATGAGATATATCACCAATATATCTGCAACCACTTCAGACATTAATACAAATCAAATGATACGATTAAAGTTTTTAAATTTTGTTTAACATAGGAAGAGATATTAATAGTACCTAAAAAAATCAATATAATTCATACTCTATGTGGTCGATTAATGTGGCTAGAAATGGAACCAATACTTTTAAAGAAATGTTAAATTGTTATTTTAACCCACACAGCATTCCTCACTCGAAAAAGATGAACGAAATTTCATACGCAGAGTATCTCATACCGAATGGTGTTTACATTCTATATTTACTGTACAATTTGTATGCAAAGGTGGAAAAGGAAGAGAAGTAGGAAATACAAAATGTGTTTATCAAACTCCCCCCTAAATTTAGTTTTTTTCTGTTCTTTTTACTAGGCTTCTCAATAAATTATTTATACTATCCTTTAGTCCTTGCCGCGAGTGAGTGCGAAGTTTTCGCTGAATCTTAATTCTTCTTTTAATTTAGTAGAAGCATTGCTTGCTGGTTTCAACATTCTTCTGTAAATCGAAGCCCAAAGCTCTTCAGAATTCAAAGTCTGGTTCGATGTTTAGTAGGTGGTTCATGAGTACTGTAAAAAATAATTTGCGTATTTTTCCTTTTGTCATAAGCTAACGAGTACATTTTCTAGCCATTGAATATGATGTGGTAATTTTATCAATGATGGTAACTGCCCCCTCAGTTAAATTAAGAAGGATACTTTTTCATATTTCAACGAAGCCCAAGTGTGGATGGTACCCCAGATGAAACCATAGTATCACAACCAGTAGCGCACACAGAGATTTTTCAAGGGGGCGGGGGAGGGGGTCCAGGGTTGATAGTTCACCATTCTTATATCGTGCTCCTTTTGATTTGCTCGATTTTTGGGAACGAAATACAGGAAAAAACTAATTATATTAAATAAATAATTAGCATTAATTAATAAAATTAATCATTAATAACAAATACTTAATTTAATTTTATGTACTATATAAGAATTATAATCAACTGGAGAGAAAAAGTCAAGGACTTGGGGGAGGGATCCAGACATTTAGGACACCCCCCCTTGTGTTTGTCACTGATTACAACTATGCATTGCTGAAAGTAGAACACAATTCCACGTTTAGTTGGTTGTATATGAAACAATTGTTGTGTACTTTTTTTAAAACTAAACAAATAGGAGTAAACTTCTTTATTCTTTAAATTAAAAAATTTTTAAATTTCGTTTTTATTTTCTCGTAATGTTCAGCAATATATATTTTCTTTTTCAAAAGCTTATCTGAAAGTGGATAAGATGTATATCAGTTGTCTCCTTTAAAGTTACGTTCTTCCCGAACGGTTTTGCGACTCTACATATAATGCATTTATTTTCAACAATGTATCCCTCTTATAAATCCAGATAGATTTAAGTAGATGAATCATACTTGAATCATACTACTTAAGTAGATGAATTATACTCTTCATCATTTGATTCTTCCTCATCATCCCCGTAAAGAAACTTCATCCGAAAATAATGTGTTGCACTATACCTATTTTATGTGTAAATTACTTAAATATCAAATGTATTCATCATAACCACAGCAATACGTCATTGCGTGAGAAATATTTTAAAGCGTGTTCATGCATTCAGAACTGTAAAGGTGATTCAACACGCAGTGTATGACATACCCGAATTGGAGGTATCCGAAAAAATATATTTAGAATTCATCTAAGAGCAAAGACTCCTCAAAGAATATGACCTTAAAGCAGCGTTTCTCAAACTGTGGGGCGCGCCCCCTAAGAGGGCGTAATAATTCTACAAGGGAGGCGCGAGCATATTGAAAAGTCCTAAACAAAAGATTATTTAATATATATATATATATATATATATATATATATATATATATATATATATATATATATATATATTAGTTTACTGAAGGTGAACAATCAAAGTACAAAGTACAATCAAAGAGTGTAAATAAAATACACATTTACACTCATGTAATAAATTTATAAATGTATCAGTACTTCACAATATACTTTATAATTAAGTTAATAACACTGTAAAGACATGTTTAGTGATTGCCATGGACCCCACATAAAATTATATACAAAAATTAACACTTATTTCGATAATTTGAGTACGGTTTATTTTTAATCCATTAACTGCTGATAAAATGTTACTCGATTGATCCCCAATGCCACCATTTTCCACCTAAGCACGCGTATGTCATATATTGAGGGGACGGGGGAGAAAAGGAATAAAAAAGCAAATCCTCTGAAATGAGTAAATTTTTTGTAAATAATGACAAGGTCCTTTTAATGTAATCCAAAGCCTTAAGAATAATTTTATGGATTGCAATGCATAGAAGAGATCGTAATTCGGAAAGACGTATATATACACGTTCGGGGCAATCAACGCTTTGGCTTACCAATACGTTTATATACGCCGATGGCCCTTCCAAGGTTAAAGTAGATTTGTAGATTTAGCATTGAAGTATAGTATTATTGAATTCAATACATTGTTAGTATAAGGAAGAGGCGATGAAAATTATGATTAAATATTAGGTCGCAAATGTGTAAAATTTGAGAAACACTACCTTAAAGTCAGCTGCACGAGAAACTTTCCTTTTTGCAAAAATGGTTTAAAAGAAACGTTGGAAAAAGTTTGACGGTGGGAATGACATATCCTATGCAAGAAGTATCGGGTTAGTAAGAAAATAGGAATTTAAAATTGAAGAAATGCATTGATGAAACTCTGAAGAGAGTGATTTACATACTCAGAAAACTGTAGCTGGTGGAAACTAAATTTTATAAATAATTGAGTACCGAAAATTGGTAATTGTTACTTTTTTGACATTCTGCTATGAAATTTCATGTTTCATAAATATAAGTTCATCAATATTTCTTGTTGAAAAAAAGTACCTTATAACTATTTAAAACAATGATTCCCAAAGTGGTCTATATAGACCCCTGGATTTCTATGAAGACCTGCAAGAGGTCCACTACAGCAAAAAAATAATTTCGAGGTTCATCAGGTTTAAATGGAGATTTATGATAGTGGCTCTCATTAAACTAGAACATTTTAAATTTAAAAGAAAATTTAATCTAATAGAAACCAAATTTTACCTATTTGACAGATTTATTTACTAAATTTAATGAGGTTAATTTGCGCTTACAAGGTGACAGCAAAAATTTTATTACGAGAACCGTTTCAGCATTTCTACCCAGAGTTAAGCTAAAGAAGTGTAATACTGAAGGGCTCGAATTTTCTTAATTTGTCACAGACAATCTACAGACGTTTTAACCAACGTTCAACATTTAAATAGCTTTTATTCCTATTTTGAAACCAGGTTTTAAAATGCTTTGACTATGGTAATACTACAGAAGGCAATGAATTCATACAGTCACATTGAAAAAAAATGTTATGTTGCAATAGAAACTGATCGCAATAAGTACTACTGAAGATCTTAAAGTTTAGAAACGGATGTTAGCAATTTTGGCTTTAAAAAGACAAACCTGTAATTTGTCCCGAAACTGAGGAGATTTAAGGCTAAACCCTACAAAATTGATACCAAATGTTGAATTTTTTTTTTATTGTAGCACCAGTTCTCCCCCATTAAAATCATTTGTTTGTTGCTTAGTTGTTTTTATTTCACAGGGGTTTTTTTGTATTAAAAAACTTTTAAGTTAATTAATTAACACGTGCTTTATAAATTTTAAACACTATGCTTCATTACATTTAGACATTTCAATCGTTCAAAGTAGCAGTAGTACCATCTGTCAAAAAGACATTTAAGTTGATAAATTTGCAAAAATTCAATATTAATTAAGCAGAGGTCTATGAGACAAAAACGATTAGAAACCTCTGATTTAAAAAAAAGCAGCAACATAAACTGTATATTAAGACGAATCATGATTAAGTATACATTCGTCCTAACATTGTAAATCAGCGCTGGAAACTACCTATAATGCAGTGTAGGAATTTGTAAAAGGATGCCATAATTCATTTAAGTTTCATATTTAAAAGAATAAGAAATGCAGTTAACTAACTTAAAATTTTGAAAAGCAACCACTTTTTAATCTCAGTAGTAACAAGAAAAAATATTTATATCGGAACGTTATTAAAATGCAATGTTACTGCTCTCCAGAATATTGCGGATATATCAATATGTTTTAGATAAAGAGTACAAAAATCTTTAATATGTCCCCAATATATCTGCAATATATTTAAATATATTAGTAGCTATCAAATACTTCACGTGAAGTATTGTAGGCTACATTAAATTACAATACCATCGTGGATAAGACAGAGGGGAAGAAGTTCGTAAGGCGATATATTACTTTACCATCTACGAGCGAAACGTAATAAAGATAAATAATACATTTTCATCCATCTTGAAAGAAAACATTTAATTTTGCCCACTTACGCGACTACATAAATCAAAAAAGACTAGAAAGAGCTTACATTGCTGAAATTCTTTACGAAATATCAATAACTTTTACGGTATTTTTTCTCTAATAGACTAAACCATAGTCATATGTCAATCGCGCGCGTATTGATTGACAAATATTTATTCTAAATAGTAAGTATGCGTAGAGAAAAGTAATAAAATCGTATTTTCTTTCCGGATATATATAAGTATCATAATTTTCTTTTAAAATTCATAAACTTTCAAAAATCATTATTTTCTTTTGACAATCCGTTGGGCGTTCGAATCTCTCAGATGCAAAGTGAAATTAGTTTTGGTACTGTTTCGAAAATATGTGGGTGGGAATGCTCTTCTTCTATCTATCTTTCATTACCTACCCTAGGTTTCAGTGTCAAGAACGTGGTCGATCTATTCACGTTTCGTGGTGCAATGCTCGCAGATGCAGTAAAATCCTCTATGAAGTTATTGGTGGTCAAAAGTCTGTTTTTATAAAAAATGTGCTAAATAAAAATTACATGACGGATATCTAAACAGATTGGGACACGTAGTCAACGTGAAATACACAATTCAATATATATTCCCATTTAACGACGTAGACAAGTATCATAACCAGAATGCGAGCTGGATTTTTGCTCTGATTTCATTGGACCATACAATATATATATAAGTTGAAGATAAGTCGCAATTATTTGAATCCATATATATACATGGTGTTCGGGCTTAAAGTATCTAAAAATTATGGATTATTATTACGTAACTACCCATCATAATGTAATAAACTGTTCATTCGCATATTAGAAACCTCTCCGAGATTTTTTGGATCTAGTCCGATTGGCCGCACGTTCGCACGTTATTCGGCAATCTCAGAGGAAAACTTGTTACACTGACTTCATTAGTAAAGATGTGCACGCCACAGCAAAAGGTGCAGTGCATACTTTGGTTAATGAAATTCAATCAGTCACGCGTGTACAGCGACAAGTTCGAACAAAATGAAATGTCGTTACTGGCTTGCCTAATAAACTTATCAGGACACACACACGATCAGCAGTGTCTTCTATCACGTAAACTTAAGGATACTTGCCAGTTTGAGAGAATAAAATTCCATTCTCCTTTAAAATTCTTTCGCATTGCTGGATGGATTTTGATGCCGGAGGTTCAGCATTCCATTATGTCCGAACATATCGCTGTACACGTGTGACTGATTGAAATTTCGTTAACCAAAGTAAGCACTGCATCTGTTGCTGTCGCTTAAACATCTTTACTAATGAAATCAGTGTAATAAGTTTATGTTCAGAAAATTCTAAATAATACTTCAAGTGCGGCTGATCGAACTAGACCCCCAAAATCTCGGAGGGATTTCCAACCCAAGGATGAACAGCTTATTACATTATGTGTGTGTGTTGGGTAGTTCCGTTTTAACAACTCATAAATTTTGGATACTTTAAGCTCGGACTCTCTGTATAAACAAACATCGACATTTTCTTTAAAATTATGTATTAATATTTTTTTTATTTGTCACAATACTACTGACAATGCTGATAGTATAAAATCCTTATTTAATTTAACCAATTGAACCCTAAATCCCCTTAAATTTTTAAAGTACCACCTTCTTTAGAACATTAATTAAAATTGCATTGCTTATTCCATTGAAAATGCTAATTGGCTGGAATTATTTTTAAACTTAAACAATGTAATCATAGACATTTACTGCTTAGTACTGCCTTATTTCAATAATTTAATGATTTTACTGAGAAATTATTCAAAAAACTTTAGTTGGATGTGAATCACTAATATAACTACAGAGCGAATTTTATTTCTAAAATACCGCGTTATTCGAACTATTTATTTTATCACCCAAATACTTACTGCAAAGCTGCTTGGATAAAATACAGATTTAATTTAACCAATACAACCTTAGATATTCTTACATTTTTAAAGTTCCGTCTTCTCTTATTGCTCAGGTTAAAATCGCACCTCTGATTGGATGAAAGTCTCATTAAATTTAACCAATATCTCAATAGTTAAATACCGTCCTCTTTCAATAATGTAATAATTTTATAAGTTTTGCTCTTTTCAGAAACTTTCTCTTAAAAAGTATATATACACAATGCAATTTTTTTAAAAGTATAAACATAACACATGATTTTTTTTTAATTTAAAAAAAGTCTTTTTGATGACATTTTTTCCCTAACATTTAAACATCTTTACTCAAATGCAAAATTTGAAATTTTATCTGAGTTTTACAAAAATAGGCCACCAACTACAATTAGTTTAATGTTTGTTTTGAATTCAATGGAAAACACGTGTTTGTTTTTACCGTGTGACTTCATGAATTAAGCCCATTAAACTTTATTGATCAGATTTTGATGACAGAGCTAAATGGATGCGTGCCAAAACTTTTTTAACTAATGTAATCATAGTTAGGCCTTTACTTTAAAAGTTCTTCCCTCTTTAATGTTTTAATGATTTTATTGCTGAAATTGTGCGACAAAACGTTGATTGGATGTAAATCGCATTATTTTATTCAATATCATCCCATGTTTGTTTTATTTTAAAAATACAGCTTTTTTTCTGTGTTTAATTTAATTGCTGCGATACAAATGAAAGGGCTGATTAGACGGATGTTTCGATAAATTAAACCAATGCAATCATTGTTCGTCCTCTATTTTTCAAGTACCGCCTTCTCTTAGATGATCTTACAGTTTTAATTGCTCAGATCCAAATTGAAATTCTGATTGGATGCAAGACATAATTATTTTCCGATTATTGTCAATGATTGACTCTGATTTTTTGACGTACCCACTTCTTCCCTGCATTAATAAAATTGCATTGTTTTGTTCTACTGAAAACGCAGATTGGAGATTCATGGTATAATTGATTTAACCATTTGAACCATAGTTCGACTTTCAAACTTAAATTACCCCTATCTTTCGAGGAGTTACTAATTCATTTTTCATTGAGTCAGTGATTAACTGTGAGGTTTAATGGCGCAATAAGCGGCCGCGGTAGACTAGTTGGGTCAAGGTATCGGGTCGCGGCTGACATGTCACGAGTTCCAGCCCAGTACCACTAAATACCCGTTCTGTAGGGAGGCGGTTCACGTTAAATCTGTCATTAGTTCATTTATCCTTCCTTTGTTGTAGTGGGGTGTGGTAGCTAGGCTCAGGTGTCGTCCTCGTCAATTGATAATGGTTTAAAATTACGATGACCTTCGTCAGAAACCCTTGTGTAGCTGAACAAAGTGTATCATTAATATTCACTCACTCGGTGCTAGAGCCGATTTTGTCTGTACTGGGCCAAATATTTGTTTCATCTCTCTCCCTATATATATATAAATGGATGTATGTATATTTAAAATCACATCACTCCCCAACACCTTTCAACCGATCTCTTTAAAAATTGGTATGTATATGTATAATTTTGTGGAGGTGTTTTTTCTTATCCTCTTTGTTTCAACTCCCCACCAGATGGTGCTACGACTTATCAACTTTTGCACCGTTAAATCAATCGCCTCGTTGCCAATAAGGTCACCAAAAATGATGCCACCGTGGCTCTATCACCAGCATTTTGCGATGATTCCAGTCAATCGCAATTAATATAGGAAATACATTGATGCGAATATTACAGTTTTAAAATAAAATAAATAGAACAGAAGGTATTATTAACGTAGAATACATCCGGATATAACGTATTGGCACTATTTTAAGCGTTCGCCGCACAAAATGTGTAACTATGTGTTACATTTGCTAAGAAAATATCAACTTAGAAATATGTTTCCAAATTCTACCCGCAAGAAAGTTACAGGGCATTATAAATAAAAAAAAAAAATCTCAATTTTACCAGCTATTAGATCTGCAGACTTAAAATTTAACCAATATGATTTTTTTTGTTCAGTTGTTATATGCAAAAGCTTTTTTTGTTTAATTTGCCATTCACGTAAAATTAACTCATTAAAAATCTCTTTATCCTTCAGTCGGAATTGTATTATATTTCAATTCAACCGTGCGAAGAACGGGTAAGGCACACACACAGCTAGTATACCATGAAAATACCATTTTTAATATATTAAAATGTGATTAGATTAATATATACTTAAAATAGTAAATTGTGTGGAATCATGTTTAAATTATTATGTATGAATATTACAATTTTTAAAACATATGAAAATTTTTTTGTTAACCCTCCAAACCGACATCACGGATTTTTCTACTAGGAGAGGGCTTCGAAAACGGACCACACTGAATTTTCGTAAGGCCGGGACTCACCAAAAATGAGCCAAACTGAATTTTCCCCTCCTCAAGTAATGTGTTCAAAAACGGTAAAGTCGTGTTTTTCCGAATTCTTTCCCACCTTTAAAGGTTTAATGTCTTGAAAGGTAATTAGAGACGGTCGTGGGGGAGACACAATGGGCATTGAGGGAAGTTTATGTGGCTCACGGGATACTGCTGGTTCCTGTAGCTAAATAATCCGTAAAAACTGTTTAAAGGAATTTCTTTTCAAACCCTAAGGTGTACGGAAATAATTGCAAGTGAACGAGTTGATAATTCTCATTTTTTTCTTTACCTTAAAATTCTCAGATAGAATTAAGTTTTTAATAATGTATGTCTAAGTTTTAAAAATATCTGTACGTATTTAAATTCAAATTATATATTAAAACATTGAGGATAATTTACTGTTTCATTTTTTTCTTATTTTAATCAATACTTTCAAGTATTTTTTTTTTAAAAAATGATTATTTTGTTATGTGTCAAAAAATAAAAAAAAAGTTCAAAATATAAAATCTTTTAAAATTTCGGACACTTCTAAACATGAATAATTTTTAAGTTTCTGTATTACATTAGTTGCAAAAAAATTTTATGCATTCTTAAAAAAAACCCTATTTAAATGTTTTAGTTTTTCATCATTTTAAAGCCAGGTATTCAGGGCATCTTACATAGAATCCCTTGTTTTGTATTGTTCAGATAACAAATTATATTTGAATTTTGAATGTCTGAACATTAATTTCATACAAGCTTATATTTTTGAACTTGAATCTTCAAATAAAGAGTATATAAAAGCATCTGGACAAATTTACAGTTAACATTTGCGCATATAAATAAATATAAAGATCCTTTTTAAATTCAAGTTAAAAAAATATATATTTATGCATAATCCCTCATCATTCATGTCCCATTAGTGGTTTACTGAAGAAAAGGTTATTAAAATTTGGACATTTTTATAATCATAACCATGCAAATCTAGGAATTTTGTATTAGCTCCACTGAAATTCTGCATTGGAATTTCGAAAAAGATACTTATACGTGTCTCACGTACTCAATTGAAAAACATATATTTACCATACATACTAATTCTTTGGATATTTAAAATTATCATTAAATTAATTTTTTAATATATATATATGTATATAATCGACTTCTAATATTTTTCAAGTATTCCTTGAATTTCATATAGATTAATTAAGTGAGGGGACATTAAAGTCGCACTCTCTCTCTTCTCTACTCAACTACTTGAGGGCTTTTGGCGACGGACCTGTGGCCGGGGTACCAGGTGGTCAAGGTATCGAATCATGGTTGGCATGTCTCGAATACGAGCCCAGTGCCACAAAAGACCCGCCGTGTAGGGCAGCGATGCACGTTAAATCTACCGAGAGCTGAAATGTCCTCTCGTTGGTGTGGTGTGGTAGTTAGGAGAGGGGGTACCAGCTCAGGTGTCGCCCTCATCATTTGACCATGCTTCAAAATTACGAGGTCCATCCCTTAAACCCTTTGTGTAGCTGAACTGTGCGACGTTAATATTCACTCACTTGGCGACGGACCTCGTAATTTTAAACCATGGTCAAGTGACGAGGATGACGCTTGAGCATCGCTCCCTTACACGGTCGAACTCATGACACGCCAGCTACGAGTCCGTTACTTTGACCATTAGGCTACCGCGGCCTCACAATGTGGTTGAAAACTGCATGTTATGAGTAAAAATATGCTGAAACATTTGATGAACTTATAATAGATTTTTGCATAGAAGATAGATGTGTGATATGCTAAAATGACAACATGTAAAAGTTATGAGAATATGGATGAAAATTTTTGAAAAATTCAATTTAAGTTTCAGTTTGAAACTTATTCTTTTTTTTTCGCATTTAATATTAAATAGTCGAGATAACAAATTAATAGTTTAACGCATTCATAGATTATAAAAAAAAGGTATAAATGACATTGTTGGGAATAATAAGTTTTTATAGTTTTGAATTCAGACTTCTTTGCAGGAGTGTAGACTAATAAAAGGCTGATGTAGAAGTCAGAAAACTAATATTTAAAATATATGGAAAACAATATCTGAAATTCTATGATCTTGACAAGCAGAGAAGACGGCATTTTTACTTAGTAGGGCAGAGTAAGCATAAGGTAGGAGCTTGTGGAGTAAACAACCAGGCCTCTGCAGTTTTGTCAGGTAATGAACTCCCATTTGTTGCTTTCTCTCAGTAAGAAATATAAAAATAACAAATACAAAAGAAAGTCATGTAAAATTTTATATATTTTAATAACAATGAATTGTGAACTTAATTTCCAATTCATTGTCACGAGTTGGAGTTGGCAGTAACTACGGTACTCTATCGACGTACTTCTTATATATATATATATATATATATATATATATATATATATATATATATATATATATATGTATATAAGAAGTACGGTTGATAGAGTACCAATAATTATAACGCAATTTTATATTTCGTTCTCGTAAACTTTACTCCTTTTAAAACATGTATTGCCAAAATACTCTCCTTTTGTATATTTATAAAATTTTAAAAATATAATGGTTATCTTACCCAACATTTTAAATCAGGGGTGGCAACTGTGTAGCTAAGACGTGCCAAACCAATCTGTCAGTATCATTCAGCGTGCCACATAGTAGGAAATTTTAGAAATCCTTCGATTCTTACGGTAATATTTGCAGATTTAAAGAATAGAGGTAAATTATTTAGATTTTCAGTTTTATTTTATATTAGTTATGGTTCAATAAAATGCATTTATTAAGATAAAAATAAACAAAATAAAATTCTACTATTTCTTCAACAAAGATAAAAAAAATTAAAAATGTATGTTTCCAACATATTTATTTAAATAAGAAATAGACAAAGTGAAATAAAAATTATTCCCTTCATTACAGTTAAATAAAAATTGTAATGCGAATTAACTCTTTCACCACTCTTCTGTCATATCGCAAAACCAGGGGTATAATGCGTGACACGATTCTGAGCATTCAATTTTTAAACAATTTCTTTGCGGAGTCGAAATATTTTTCATATTAGGAAAGATTTTTTACTTATGTATGCCGAATCATAAGTGGAAAGCAGAGTACATGCAATTTTCTTTTTTCAACAATTAAATCCCCTAGCAATAACATTCAATTATTTACAAAATAGCTGTAAATTTATCCTTAGAATTATCTTTCAGATTATTTTGTAGTTCCATAAATGTCCATATCTCAGAAGATGTTTGTCAAATAAGGTCTATTATCAACTTCCATCCATTTAAGAATTGACAAATTTGTAGAGTAGTGCTGAGTGCCACTAAGAATTGTACCACGTGCCACAGGTCCATAGATTGCCGAAACGTTTTAAATGTTCATATTAACTAACCATCTCCTATTCAAACACAATTTATATGATAAAAAAGGGTTTTCATTCATTTTGTAGGGAATTGTATTAGATTGAACCATAAGGAATTTTGTGTATAAAAAAAATTACATTCTTTCGGGGATCCCCTTAGAGCAAAATGAAAGGAATTTGACATAATTATAGTAAGTTTCTCTAAAAAGAGAAACGTTCACTTTCAAAATACACTGCATAAAGTGGTTTTAGATGTACGAAGTTTTATTCACTATTATTTCTAAAATAAATTTTGATATTTTGGTTTTTCGTTAAGTTTTGAAGTTATTTTTTCAAATATACTTCTCCATAACATTTCTTTCAAACTTGCTATTTTCTTTTGCGGCCACGGTAGCCTGATGGTCATGGTTATGAACTCGTGTCCAGTGTTCGAGCCCTGGTACCACAAAAGTTTAGCGTTGAAGAGGAGCTGATGCACGTTAAACACGTCGAGGTCAAAAGTCCTCACGTTGGTGTGATGTAGAAGTTTGGAACTCTGGTGAAGTAAAACAAATTCGCCTATTCTAATTTTTTACGTAAATATGAGGTAGAATTCAAAAGTCCCCGGACTAAGCCTATAACGAGGAAAAGTTTTGCATTAGAGCGACTACAAAAACATTTCTGTGTTATTGCATTCTTCCTCTTTTCTAAAAAAAACCTTTGTCCCAAATCACGTGGTCGGTAACTCTCACGTATTCATAATTTGTAGGTGGATGCATTTAGTCGCCGGTGTTTGAAAGAAATTGCGCGTAACGCTGCCATACATTATCGCAAACGCAAGCTTTGAGTTGCATCGACATGTCAAAAAAGCCAGGGAAAGTATCGAACACCACAAACACTTTAGATGTCCGCAAACTTCCCGCACCCCTGAGAGTATCGAAAAGGTTTCTGTGGCAGTACGTATGAAAAAGATTAAAACAATAACTGAATCAGGTGGGATATCTTTGACCATATGTCAATGCATACTGACTACTAAGAGTCTTAAAATCCATAGGGTAAGTCAATACATCTTTTTCCGTATGTTAATCACGGATATCAGTCTACAGGTAAAGTGAAAAGTGCATCACATGCAGATAAGGGACATGGCTAAAAATAGAAAAAAATGTATCGATAACGTTTACAAGCAATTTCAAATTTGCGTCGTAGTTCAAGGGTCTTATTTCGAAGGAGGATACATTTCAGCAGTTTTAATTGGCAATATTTTTTAAGTTTCAGACTCAGTCCGGGAACTTTTAAATCGTAATTTGTATATGCATTCTTTCCTGTATACGGCACATAATAATATTATTACTTTAAATCTTTTATTCTTATATATTCAAAGTTTATTAATTTTAGAGCAATATAATGATCATTGGAAATAAATTTATATATAAACGAGTAAAATAAATTATTTTGCAAAATAAATAAATAAATAAAGGTATTTTCATTGGTAATTTCTCAACTGATGCATGGTATTAAACATTCATATCCATAACACACAGAAAGTTTTTTAAATTTTTTTTTAAATTTTATAAATCGGGTATTTACAACGAAATTTTCTGGAAACATTAGAAAACAAAGAGGAATTTTACGAAGTTTGGATGCAAGCAGTTTTATTTAAATTTTCAATGGTAACACTTTTTTTACAAATATGTATTGATTGTATTTTTATTTTGACGGAAAAGTAATCCGTCAAAATACTCAATGAAGCACACAATTTGCTTAAGCATAGTTGTCTGTATTCGAAATATTTTTGTAAATCATTTACTAGTAAATCATTAGCAACATTTTTGTAAGCGTATGGCTGTTTTATATTATAAATTTATCAAATCTTTATATTAGGTTCTCAAAATTAAGCAATATTATGGGATATTTTCATTTCCTACTATTAGCGCACACTCTCTATTTATTTATTTATCTTCGTGGAGTTTTGAACCGCTAATAAAATACATTTTAAAGCGCTCATTTGAGCAGGAATTTTATATACATGATTATTTTGGATGACAAAATACAGTAATTTAATTATAATTAAAAAATTACTTGATTAAAACTAATTATTTAAAGAATTACAAATACAGCCACATTGGCATAATTTTTGGTGACTTGTGTCAAAACTTGAAATTTTTTTTTCTCACATTTTAAAGCGCTTATTTTAGCTGAAAGTCTATGTACACTATTGTTTTGGATAAAAATACGAGAATTTAATTATAATTAATTAAAATTAATTGAATGAAACTAATTATTTAAAGAATTACAGAAACCGCCACGTTGGTTTCATTTTTAGTGACTTGGTACAAAACTTTAAAAGTCTTATAAATATCATTCAGTTGAACTGAAATTTTACATACACGATTGTTCTGGATGACAATACGCTACTTAAATGATAATTAATAAAAATTAATTTCCACTTAATGTTGTGATGTTGTCATATGTATATACATATTTATATTAATTATAACTATTTAATAAAAAGTAACTAAAATAAAATTTCTCTTTGTTGACCTAAGTAGGGGAATTGACTTTTTTTTAATATTACTTGTTTTTTATTGATAACAGTTATGAAATCCATGTGCCCCACGAAGTATAACACGAGGCTCACAGAGAGAAGTAAGTATTAATCAAACATATAGACAAAGGAAAGAAGGAAAAAACAACTTTTGAGATTATGAAGAATTACAAATATTAGCAACATATTCACAGAATCTTTTAAAAGCACTTTTGTTGGAAACTAGTTGGTGAAGATTCAGAGGCCAATTTATATTAAGTCCCTTGAAAGCCATTCTTAGTATCTTTCATTCTGTGAAAAATTTGGAACACAGAAGAAGCACATGTTCTGCATTTTCCTCCCCACCAATATTACAATCACAAGAAAATGACGGAACTAAATTCAATTTGTTCAAGTAGCTTTTAAGGTTATCATGTGATGGGAGGCCAGAACGAATTCAGCAGACCTCAAAATGTCAAAGTCAGTTTCTGGAATTCGTTTGAGTTCCCCCCTCACCGGATACAGTGAAATTCCTTCGGCAAGGGTGTGCCAGAAAGTTCCCGCGCCTGGGGGTCACTAGACCCATAAATTGCGCGATGCGTCAAGGGATTTCCCGCGCTTCCAAAAAGTTCATTAAACCCATAGAGTTTCGAATGCTGTAACTCTGCGGTGGTTTCTGGACCAATAGCGAAACGCAGGAGCGGACAAGATAAAAAATCCACTAGAAGCCGCGCATGAATTTGGGTTTGATTTGGCGGACTTTAAAAACGGCCTGCATCCCCGATTTCAGCAGATAGAGATAATCAAAAAACTGACCCATGAACTAAAAATCTAATTTCCTTTTTTTTTTCTCAAGCGGACTCTAGCGCCGACGAATGAATCCCCTCTGGCCTCTTATCATCTCTCCCTTCAGTACACATCCTAACGATAAGTTGAAACATTTTGTTTTAGTAGAATAAGTAGTAATTATCTTCTGTAACTTTTAAATTATGAATACATATTTAATTAACTTTTACGGCTGTGAGCAGTTAATTTACGATTACTAATTAATTTAATCATGGTGCAATGTGAATTACAGAACCTGGGTTAAAATATAGAAATAAAATAAATTAAAAGTAGCTTTGCATCATCTGGAAGCATTCTTGGAGGTTATTTTTAATTTTTCTTCGCCTACGCACTATTCGCTTGAATTTGTAATTTTTTATTTTATATTAATTTTTTTTATTTAGTTTTTTTTTATTTTTACGAAAGATTGTAATCATTGCTCTTAGTGAACCATTGCAATTTCTTATGCTTTGAGTACTGTTAAAGGTTAAAATAATAATTTTTTTTGGAATGATACTTGCACATCATATTAGTCGTGTCAGGATTTCAATGTTATACGATTATGAGGTGTCTGTTTCTTTGTGCCACGTTTGTATTGATTATGTATGTTTCACTTGTAGTTATTTCTTATCACAGAATAATTTGTTCGATGCTCGTATGTGTCGTTATTGTGAGTATCGAAGCTGATATATATGCAATTTTTGAATTTACTATGCATTAATCGTCTTGTTTTTTTATTATTTAGTGGCACATTATTCTTTGTGATTATTCAATTATTTCTATTTGTTATTTTATATATGTTGTCCTTGTAAATTGTTTGGTGACTCATTCGATAATTATTTTTTCGTAACATGAGTTTAATTGTAGTTGTGTGTTAGTCGTTAATTTTTTCCCCTCTCACCGCTAAAGGAGTGGGGACTTAATTTTTAGAATTTACTTTATAATTTTTTTTCTTCTTTTCCTTTCTGTTACATTTTTAATTGTAAGTTATGAGAATGGGGAGGTCGGTGCTTGGAGTCTGCGGCGGAAGTCAAATGGGGTCAAGTTTTTCTTTTCTATACACTGGTTTTGGTTTCATAACTAATATGGTTTCCCTGGGAGACAATTCTTTCTCTTACAGCATGCATCATCTACTTGTTCACCACCTGTCGGGGCCACAGGATGGCCGAGCTCTCGTATAGTTGAAGGACTCCAGTGGATGGCATCGTTCAAGGATTGAAAAGAATTGATGTGTTTCCGTTTTTTCTCCTGACGGGACATTTATAGTTGAAGGACTCCAGTGGATGACATCGTTCAAGGATTGAATGAATTGATGTCGTTCTCCTGATGGGATATTTATAGTTGAAGGAATCCAGTGGATGACATCGTTCAAGGATTGGAAGGAACTGATGTGTTTCCGTTTTTTCTCTTGATGGGACAATTCTATTTATACGTTACTGTGAATTTTTTGTGTGCTGTGAATTTGTGAGAGGGGAGGAGTGATGGGAGGCCAGAACGAATTCAGCAGACCTCAAAATTTCAAAGTCAGTTTCTTGGAATTCGTTTGAGTTCCCCCCTCACCGGATACAGTGAAATTTCCTCGGCAAGGGTGTGCCAGAAAGTTCCCGCGCCTGGGAGTCATTAGACTCATAAATTGCGGGATGCGTCAAGGGATTTCCCGTGCTTCCAAAAAGTTCATTAAACCCATAGATTTTGGAATGCTGTAACTCTGCGCTGGTCTCTGGACGAATAGAGAAGCACAGGAGCGGACAAGATAAAGAATCCACGAGAAGCCGCGCATGATTTGGGTGTGATTTGGCGGACTTTAAAAACGGCCTGCAACCCCGATTTCAGCAGAGGGAGATAATCAAAAAACTGACCCATGAACTAAAAATCTAATTTCCTTTTTTTTTCTCAAGTGGACTCTAGTGCCGACGCCGACCAATGAATCCCCTCTGGCCTAGTATCATCTCTCCCTTCAGAACACAGCCTTACGATAAGTTGAAACATTTTGTTTTAGTAGAATATAAGTAGTAATTATCTTCTTTAACTTTTAAATTATGAATAAATATTTAATTAACTTTTACGGCTGTGAGCAGTTAATTTACGATTACTAACTTATTAATTTAATCCTGGTGCAATGTGAATTACAGAACCTGGGTTAAAATATAGAAATAAAATAAATTAAAAGTAGCTTTGCATCACATGTTAAGTGAGAAATTGGGTTATTTTGTAATTAGTATGAAAATGATGGCAGGCCAATTTCTAAATGATTGGAAAAAACTATGTGTCAAGCTCTCTTTTTTTCAAATGAGATATTCTTGGTTCCAAGACTTCCTTATTATTTTGCTTCGTAATCTTCTTGTAAAATAATTTAGAAGTATAAACGAAATGACAATTTCGCGCTGGGTGGCAATTTTTGCAAGCCAATTGGCTCTCTCATTTCGAAAAGCTCTCGTGTGTCCGCAAACAAATGCAAAAACTATCGAGATATTTTTATCTTTCAGGCTTTTAAGTCATTTTGTATCTCGACGATTATGTTGTTTGACGAACAAATATACCTCAGAGAATCCAAGGAGGATAGAGAATCGGTGAAAAGGAAATAGTCTGAGATGACACTATTTTGTTCCGTGATCCATTTCATGGCAAAGTTTAAGGGCAGTCGGAAAGGTAAAATTTGATTTTTTTGACAATTTGAGATTTTTACATTTCCACATAGTACAGATTTTAACCTTTCTAAAAATACCTTACTTTAACCTCTAGGGTAAGTAGAAGCCCTAAAAACCTATTTTTAAATAATCCTTGAAAAACCACGCCCATTTGACAAAACGTAAAAGTAAAACAAAGTTTTTTGTTTTGGCTTAAAAGTTGAGCGTCTGGTATAAATCAAATCATTTATCTTTTATTGTATAAATTGAGCCTTTTATTATTTTCTTTCCTAACCCATTTGAAACTTCACTGTATTTTTAACGGTCAAATCAGTGTTTGTTTACACTTTCAAAACTGCGTTGTAATTTTTGAACTCGCAAGTATTCTTTAACATTATTAAGCTTAAACTTTCAAAAAAATTGCTATAATATATCGACTTTACCATGCCTAGAGCATTGACTAAAGTATTTAAAAAACGAAGAGGAGTTTTTAATAAAGGAAGATGTAATAAAAGTAATGATGGTTGTGATGAAGGCAATTCTACTGTTCCAAAGAACTCTGCTGATGAAAAGAATTGTGCTGATGGTGCAAAGCTTTGTACTAATGAAACTGAACCATCTGCCAGTGAGTTGAAGCTGTAAAATGTATAAAGTGTGAAAAAACAGGACTCAGGTTGCACCTCAGTGAAAGTAACTGTGGTGAAGCTGTGAAGTTTCACTTAAAATGTCCTTCTTGTAAATATAACTATACTTTTTTTAACTCCAAGAAATGCGATAGTTCTGAGAATTACGAATTGAATACCCGGCTAGTGTATGCTATGCGATGCATAGGTAAAGGTGCTGAGTCTGCTAGGATGTTTTGCGGTATCATGAATCTTCCCCGCCACCCACAAAATTCTCAAAGTACAACCACATTTTACTGCAGGCAACAAGAGAAACCTGTGAACACAGTATGGCAGAAGCTGTTCGTGAAGCTGTTGATGAAAATGATGGAAAAAGGGACCTTGCTGTTGCTGTTGGTGGTAGCTGGCAGAAGCGTGGTTTTTCTTCGAAGAATGGCTTGGTGACAGTCACAAGTGTTGACACCGACAAAGTTATAGATGTCGAAGTTTTTTCAAAACATTGTATTTGTCCAAACAAAACCAAGCATCTTCAAAATTGTAAGAGAAATTTTGAAGGCTACAGCGGTAAGATGGAAGTAGCTGGAGCTGGAAGTAGCTATCCATTTTTCAGCGTTCCCAGTCTCTCTACAATGTTCGGTACACAAAATATTTAGGAGATGGGGACTCCATTTACTTATATTGTCGAAAACAAAGTATATGGTGACCATTGCTCTGTCGAGAAATTAGAATGCATAGGTCATGTTATGAAAAGAATGGGGACACGTCTTCGACGCTTGAAAACTAAGATGAGAGGTCAAAAACTTTCTGACGGAAAGCCTTTATGCGGAAGAAATAGATTGACAGAGGCAGAAATCGACCGTCTGCAAGCATATTATGGTTTCGCTATCCGCAGAAATTTGTCTAGCGTGAAGGACATGCAACAAGCCATATGAGCAATATTTTTACACAAGCTATCAACCGATGAAAAACCTCAGCATGGATTTTGTCCCTCTGATACATATACGTGGGCAAATTTAAAAAAGCAGAATTGCTTGGGGAGACTTATCATCACAAAAATAGTTTACCTGTGGATGTTGTGGAGGCCATGCGACCTGTTTTTAGGGATTTAGCTAATCCAGAATTGCTAAAAAAGTGTTTACATGGAGGTACGCAAAATCCTAACGAAAGTGTAAATAATGTAATATGGTCTCGTGTACCGAAGAAAACATTTGTACAATTAGAAGTTTTGTCACTGGGTACATATGATGCAGTTTCCTCATTTAATATGGGAATGTATCAAAACTAGAAATTTTGAGAAAATGTGTATTGAGCCTGGTGATTACACGGTACAGGCGATGGAGTGCCTCGACAAACAGAGGCTGTTACGAGCAAAATACTATTGTTTTCAAAAAACAAAGGAAGTTAGGAAGGAAAAAAAGACTTAAAAGGAAGAAAGAAGATGATGAGCTACTAAAAAATGCTGATGATTTAGAATATGGAGCTGGAATGTTTTAATTAAAAAGTAATTATACGTTAAAATCAATTTTTCTCAAAATGTCAATTTTTGATGTTCGATGTTCCTTTTCTTAGAAACTACTGTTCACAGGTATGTAAATTTTTTATGATATATTTATAATGATGGCTAATATATACTGAAATGAGCTTTTTGTAAAAGACCCCAAAATTTATTTTTTACAAATTTTTTTATGTGAAAAACGGGTTAACGTATTCTATGTTTGATAAAATATTTTATAAATTATGAAAAAATTCAAAATTAGCTAAAAGCTCATTTGAGTATAATGAGAAATGTGTATTTTAATTATATGAAAAATTTCAAGCATGTACATATAACAGATTTTGAGAAAATGTACCTCGAAAACAGCCAATTTAACATTGTCGTTATAGAGGTTTCCGACTGCCCTTCTATAAAGTTCAGCCAAAAAATATGTACATTCATCACATATTCTAACTTGAAAGTGCTAGGATTCAACAACACTCCTGAAGACAATAAATGCAAAACTAACTTTGCCATCAATTTTACTGCCATCAATATATCAAATAACAGGTTAAATCATCCATAAATTGAGGGTAGTAGTTTGGGATGTAGGGGAGACTGGAGCAAGACGAAGAGTGGGACAAGATAGCGAATGTCTTAATTTTTCCGTTGTTCACTAGGTGGAAGGATCAACCGGACACTACTAGCTTTCCTATGGGCCGTTCATTAAACAATAGTAAAGAGAAGCTGAAATCGCCATTTTTGTGTTAGTTGTGAAGCTTTGATTTTTTGTTTACCACTGCCACGATATAACTTTTATGCATGCGTAAATACGCTCCGCTACACAATTACAGGTAAGATATATAATTTATCTTTAATATTTATGAGTATCTTAGTTTAAATTCTACCTATTACTATGAATAAATGTCAATTATTCACCTTCCTTTATGACAATGCAATCAAATATTTTTTAACAGGCTGTCTGGGGCAAGATGAAGAGCTTGTCATCTTGCCCCTTGTTTCGGAATTTATTGAACTATGTTGTCCATTTTAATAAATCCTTTAAATACTTGTTTGTCTCTGTATTGGTTCGCTCGACCTTGTGCTTCTATTTCCTCTAGGGCTAAGGGGTACATTGGATCGGGGAATGTGTCGTTCGAAAGGGGGTGACCAGTGGAAGACATTTTTACCATCCACCTAGCCCCTCCCCTAGCCCCCCGAAAGAAAAACCCCTCAAGGGTTAAACAACGAAATACCTCAATATCTTCGATTCTAATAGTGCGATTCCTTCACGACCGGTATCGTACGATTGGGTTTTGCCTTGACAACACTTTTCGAAGTTGCAGGCTACACCCACAAGTGGTAGTAGAAAGTAACATATAAACCCTCCAGAAGAACCAGAACTTATGGCAAGTGATGATGCTGATGCACCAAAGAAGCATGTTAGTGTTTTTATTTCAAACTGTTGCCTAAAGCAACACAATATGAGAAAAACAACAACAAAAAAACAAAAATGTGATATGAAGCATTCTTACAAACACACATATCAAAGAAATATTAGAACAAAGGGAAAAGCAGAAGGAAGAACATAAATCTTTAAGAAAACAGATAAGAGATGCTTTTGAAGTTAAAAAGTGAGTAAAAAAACTCAAACTAAGTTCCTATAGGCCTAAGTCTAAAAACTCCAGTTGCATCAACTTCAAAGTATGGTGTTATAAGATGACCTGCTTGTGAAGAGGATTATTGTTACCCTCCAATAGAATAGATCCAGTGTTGTAAATGCCAAGAGTGGTGGTATAAGGAATGTTCCAATTATGAAAATGGCGCTTTTATTTGTATCTATTGTTAGCTGCACAACTAAACACTTCAACATTACGCTATAATGTATTACGCTTAGTTTGATACTTTGTAAGATGAAAAACTCAGTTATCAATTGTTAAACCATGTAACATATTCAAAAGATAGAATATGCTCAACTTTATTCAGTGTTATCATCTTGCCCCAATGCTAAAGTCAGCTTGCTCCCTTCCTGAGGCTTGTTAAGGTCGTGAAAAAATAAAATTATTCTTTGTTTTCTTAATTCAAAAATTAAATGGTAATATATTCAATACTACAAATGACTACTCTAACACTCCATGTAAAAATATTTTTTATCTTTAAAAATAAATTAATAAACTACAAAAATTGTTGACATATTCATCTTGCCTTCGTCTCTTCTACTTGGCACATAAATTGGAAATATTTTGACAAATCATTTTCCATATAAATATATATTCTTCAAAACAGTAAGCTGGGTAAAATTTATGCGATTGATTAATATTCCACGTATTGTATTATATTGTTCAAATAAAAGTCTTTAATGCACTGTTCATTCAGCAGTATACTCAGAGGTAATGATGCTCAGAAGACACATAAGTTACCACAGAATATATCACATTTTTAACATTGCATCTAAATGTAAGAAAAGTCTTCCATGAAAAATTGATGAACACTTAACGCTATTTTGCTTTCTTTAATTGTATCCCATCTAAAAGCAGAATTAGAAGCATCAGAAACAATCAAAAAACTATATCCAGAATAACAAACGGGCAGAAAATGATTAAGCAATCGTTCCAGATGACAAATGAGGCCTCCAACACGGCGATGCAATTATTTCCCGTTTTATGCTGGGCCATTGTTATGTGTCTCTACAAACGATGATAAATTTTTCATTTCTTTCCGATTATCCGGAAAAAAAGGGAAAAATAAGGTCATAGGAGAAAGATACAAAATAAATAGGTTGTTCGGTGGAAGTATACTTTGTTTTCCAATGTCTTTTATACATAGTATAAATAAAAGTTCAGCGCAAGGGGACACAAAAAAATAACAATTACATACTTGTACACTTATTTCGAACTAATTTATTAGTTCTGCTGCTATATTTAAATTATATAGCAAATGAAGATATTTAATTATATATCAATCTTTCACTAACTTGATGCGTAAGACAGTGCTTCACAAACTTTCGCAATATTTACACAACCCAATATTTAACCATCATCTCCATACAAATAACAGCGTATTGAATTCAATAATACTATACTTTAACACTAAAGTTGCAATACGACTTTCTCTTCTTAAGTGTCATCGGCATATATAAACGTCTCGCTCAGCCAAAACGATAACTGCCCTGGACGTATATATGCATCTTTCTGAAGTGTAATCTTTTCTAAGCAACATTACCCATAAAATTATTCTGAAGGCTTTGGAATGCATTAAATGAACCTAGACAGATATTGCGAAGGATTTACTTTTTTTCAGAGGTTTTCAATACTTATCGCCCCCACCCAATTTATCACACATGCTCGCCACAAAGAAAACAATGACACTGGAGAGCAAATCGTGTAACTTTCAATCGACAGTTAAGGGATTCATTACAAACCGTACACAAAAATTATCAAGATAAATGTTAATTTTCGTATATAATTTTATGCATGTCAAGACCATGGGGACGTTACTAATTATTAAAATTGTTCTTAATTTAGTATTGTTATAAAATTATAAAATATATATTGCATAGTACTGATACATTTATAAGTGTATTATATAAGTGTAAATGTTAATTTTATTTTGTATTTTGTCATTTAGTTTATTTATTTTCAGTGAATTAATATTTTTTTTAAATATACTTTTGTTTTCGATTTTTCAATATGCTCGCGTACCACTATTTATACTACACACCCCACAGTTTCAGAAACCCTTGCATCTACTTGTTAAATAACATAAAATAGCTCTAATGTGGTTTTTGTAAATATATAAAATCAATTGTGTTCAATGGAAAAACAGTGAGTTTTGTTATTTTATAATATTTAAAGTTTATATTAAATTTATCGCATTTTGAACAGATATCTTTTTCTTCTATTGAAATGCACAAATTTGTGAACCCCATATAAATAAATAATAACTGAAATCGTATCCGCTTTATTTTTGCTTCATCTGAGAAAATGGCTTTTAGCTCTATAACTCTCAACTAAAAAAAATTATAATATTATTTCATACATTAATCGGACTGTTTTCAGGGGTACAATCTAAAAGTAAATCATTGATTTCCTGGTGAAGGGATTTATCCACCTTTGTGTTCTAATGTGAGGGAAACTCTGAAATTTTTGAGATACGCGCAGACGAGAAGTTACAATACAAAATTAGTCATTTATATTGAAAGTACAAGTTATTTTAACACACACAGTAGACGATCTTTTAATAACTTCCTTGAAATTGCTTAGTGAAGAATAAATTTTAGACAGAAGTTGGCGTTAGCGCGTTATTGTGCTATGATTTTCTGTGATATTAAATAAGGATTAAATTAAGAGGAATGGGTTCAACGGCTGCAATTAGCATTTGATTATGAGTCTTCATGTCTTGGTACTGTATTCAGAGGGTTTAAACAATTTTGCAGAGGTCATCACTATTCTCTTCAGGATGAAGAACACACAGGAAGGCCGCGGTCACTATTAATTAAGGATAATTCGTCTTCCGTATGAAAAATGTTAATGAATAACAAAATGCTGTACCTTCCAAATTATACAGAAGGAACTTCGCGTTGGATCTGAAACCATATACAAAAGTATTTTGTTTTTTTCCCGGTAATCTAACTGAGCATCCAAAAGAGGAGCGTTTTACCGTTAGTAAAAAAAACCCCTAAAGTTGTTAAATGATGGTACATCATTTCTAAAATCGTAATGGGTGATGAAACGTACATGAATTTTTTTGACGTTCCAACACGTCAAGAAAGCAAAGTATGGGTCTTTGAAGATACCACACCGACAATGGTGAAAAGACAACGAGCAAAGAAAACAGCCGTTTTCTTCAGAAGTATGGGATTGGTCAAATGCATCAAGTTGAAAGGAAAGAAGACAGTAACAGCAAACAGGTATACCACTAAATGTCTTCCAGAAATTCTCCTGGAAGTTAATGTTATAGGACTAATGCTTAACCATGACAATGCATTTTCCCATATAGACGGATTAACTGCTGAGTTTCTTTAACAAAAGAAATTAAAATGATAGAACATCCACCTTATTCTCTGGAACTAGCTATATTTGACTTTTGGTTATTTTTTAATCTAAAAAAGAATTAGATGGACGTTGTTCTCATTCAGAAGAAGAAATTGCTGTGGCTGTAAATGCATTTTTTCCTCATTCCCAAGAAATGAATGGTTTGAGGCATTTAATCTGTGTAAAATCCGTCGACAAAAGAGCGTTGATGCTGGAGGAGACAACTTTGAACACCCCTAAACTTTTGTAAGTATAACTTTAAAACCTAGGAGTACCTCAAAAATTTCAGTCAAATTTCCTCGAATCTATTTTTAATATTTTGAAATGATTTTTTTTAACATTTATTTTCTTTTTGTTCACAGCATTAGAAGTATTTGATGTGAAAACATTTGTTTCGCAGCTAATTGAAAATGCATCTAAACAGGTTTATTTATTGTCATATAACCGTAAATATGCCTTAAGATTATAGAATCATCAATTTTGATTTCATAAAATTAAGAAATAGATTTGATTAAAAAGATAGAACGAAAGAAGAAGGCAAGTAAAAATTCGATGAAAAAGAACTGTTGTTGCTTCCAAACATCGAACGTTTAATATTTGAATGTTATTTGCAATTAAAATTTATATTAAGGCTTTCCTGCACAGGATTACAAAGAAATATGGCAAAAAAATCAATTTCTCTTTTGTTTTTTGGCTGGTTTTTACAATGAAACAATTATCTTTCATAAAGACTACACGGTACCCTTTTTCAAAAAAAATTTTGGAGACAGTTACAGTAAAAATAATTGATGTTTTATATTTAGATTATATTATTAAGCTGATTCTGTAAGCAAAAAGTCAGTTAAACCAGCCATTATTTTACAATTTTAAAAAATTAGGAATTTTTGAAGTTTCTTCAAACTTTTATAAAATACTCAATTTTTAAACTTTTTTAGTAATTTTAAGTTATTTATGATTCTTAGATTATTACAAATAATATTTAGTATGGATATGAAAATCTATCACCTTGTTGATTTTTAATAATTATTTTTCTAGAAAAACCTGGAAAAAAACTCGAAAATTTTTAAAATATCAACTTTAGCATTTTTTAGAAAAATAACTAGAGTTCTCAGCCCTAAATCCATACTAACTTTTATAGAACATACATTTGGGAGTATATACAAAAAAATTCAAGGCTCTATCTTCAACAGGAAAAAAGCCTTAGCGATTAGAAAACACTTACACCTTCAAAATTAAAAGTCTCAGAAAAACGCATTTAAAAGTTTGTAAAGTCATAAAATAAAAACTTATAATGCTCGTAAAACTCATAATTTTTTAATATGTTATTTTCCAATGTATATTCTACATTTAAACACTATTTTTATTAAATATGACTCAACATTATATTTTTAATTCAAAATATATTTTTGCATAATATTGATAGCATTTGTTAAGACGTCAGTTTATTCAGTTTTATCTTAACCTAATATTTCACAAAAAGTTTTGAAACACGAAACATTTATGTACAACATAATAATGATACTAACTTAAGCTAAAAATAGTCAGGTTTGCTCATAAAATTTAATTTTTTTTCAGTTTTAAATAGGGGCAGTTTTGGAAGTTTTAGCTCTTGTCGTACGACTTTAAAATACTGAAATATAGTACTACAATATGTTTAGTATAATGTAGTTTGGTACATCAAGGAAATATTCAGTTATATCTGCAGCATTCGAATTCAGAATACTTGTATTCGGAAGTCTAATTGCAGAATCAGCTGAGGACTGATTTTTAGATACATCATTTTCAGTAGTATATATATATTCCATCTATCAAAATATTGTTTCTCACAGAAACTCAGAACTCATTTGCCATTGTATTTTCTCTGCAGGAAAAAAATAATGATAAAGCTTTTAAGTTATATAAATTATTTTTAAAGCAAAAATTGGCCATGAAATTAATCTTTATATTTTAATTATGAGAACTCAAAAAACTCAAAACATAATCAAGCCGAAATGATTTTAGTAATGAAAATTGGAGTTAATAACCATTTCAAACTAAAAGCTCAAAAATATTTTTAATTAATTCAACTTAAATGTGAAAAAATGCTTTAAAAGGAAACCGAAACCAAAACCATAGCTCATAAAACTTCAAATATCTTAAAAACTAATTTGTTAACAGATCTGAAATTTCGTGGCAAACATTTTAATGATATGGGCCGCAAAACATGGGGGGAAAATTTAGGTAAAAATAAAATTTTTAGGGTACTGTGTAGCCTTAAAAATACAAAATAGTTATTTTTGCTATTTACTTTTAAAATATTGTGAAACAGAAATTATTCCGATATCAAGTATGCAAAGTTTTAAATAGAGAAGAATAAAATATATTTTCTTTGAAAGAATCCCACACATCAACTCAAACATGTTTATGTTCAGAATAACGTTTCTTTTCAGAAAAAAAGCAATATTACAGAGCTAAATAAAAACAGCTCTAAGATAATGCAAAATGTTTATTTGAAACTTTATAACACCATAAGCATAGCTTTTCTTTCTTCTACTTACAATGACTGAATTTTGAGGAAACCTGATTATAGCATATACTAGTTTTAAATTTCTTTTATGCTAGCCATTAGAAACACATTCTAACATGTTTCATATTATTATTATTCCCCGAATCCATTAAGCTTAAACCAGGATTTCAATCACAAGTCAAATATTTGACTTCACTGCTAAATATTGGGAAGCCTATGCACTTTTTTTGCTGTATGTTATTCTTAGTGGGAAACAAAGTTAATTAAAATGGACTATCCTTATAAACATATATGAACAAATATTTCTTAAGGTTTTGATACACATTTTATATTTGATCCTTTTAGTTTAGAAATAAGGCTGAAATATATTTTTACGATGAGAAATCTCGTAATACTGAAAACAAGTCAGAAGAAAATATTTTTTTCTTAGTAATTTTTTATTGAAAATTTCAAGTTGAATGGATTTTCACAATTACGGAGAAAACATATGTTAGCTCTACGAAAATTAGTATCGTTACCCAACAGCTAATTCTTATTAAAGGAAAAGTATAAATATTTAAAATTATTTTACTATGGCTGGCTTTATACTTCATTTTAAATTTTGCTTTTCTAAACTAAAATCTGAAATAAGAATTTGTTTGCCTCAAAGTTAATTGAAACGTTTTGTTTAACCATCCTGAATTTTTTTACTGTTCCTTCATTCAAAGCATATAAACACATATTTTGGTTGGTGTAAAACATGGGGCAAAACGTTACTAAAGTATTATTAAATGATTTCATAATGATGTCAATATTTAATAGTTGTAGTACGTTGTTAATATTTCTTTTTAAAAAAGAAAGTTGTTTTAAGTAAGCATATGTATAAATCTATTGCTTAATTTTGCCTATTACAATTGTGAAAGTTTTATGAAGTGGCAAAAAAAAAAAAAAAAAAAGAATCACTTTTTTCCCTTTGGAAGGTTTTTCAGTCATGCACTAACTCCTAGAATTATTATTTCAAGTAGTATGCGCTTAAATCAAGTAAAACTAAATATATTTATATGCAATGTTTCAAGTCAACATGAAACTTTTGTAAGAAACAATTTTATTCAGCGAGCAATCGATACACCCTACGCAGGGAGAAAATCATCGCCAAGTGACTTAAAAAGTTAATCGAGCTCTATACTTATTTCCAGAAATGCTAAATATTTTTAGCCAATATTTTCCACTCAAACTTAGGGTAATATAGCGTACATGCGTAGACCATAAAATTTAAGGAGCTGGGATCTAAATTGTTATGTTTAGAATATATTTTCTGAGAAATAAGTTGGCGTTTCATTTAAGACTTGACTGTGTTATGGAAGATAAAAGTTCAATAGTAAATTGGAGATTTTGTTTTAGATCTCATTAATCATTCTTACATGTATACAATTTAATCTTGTATGTAAATAGAGTTTAGATATAATATCGAAATTTAGATGATTTCCGATGTTGTATTTTCATTTTAACCCTCTGAGTGGATGACCCGCTAATTGAATTTCACTTCGAAAGCGATCTACTTTTTCAAAGCTAGTGGTAGCGAAAATGTTTTAGATGAATTTCGCGAACTGCTTCGAAAGCGCACCGCAGTTTTATGCCTTCCCCCCTTAAAACTGCGGGAGGTAGTCAAATATTTTTGCCGGGGATGATTTTATTGCTTTTCGGTTTCGGTTCGAAAGGGGAGGTTTCTCATTCACACAGCTGTGGCCTAGGGCAAGGATTGTGAAAGGGACATTTTCTCCACTTCACAGCCAACAGAAACTTCTCCCAATTTATTGCAAATATAAATTTCATATATTTGGAAAACTTGCTCAATTTCTGATCTAAAAACCAATTAGGTTTTAAGAAATTTTAATTTTCTGAGTTTTGATTTTAAATTTCGAGAGAGAAAACAAGTCCCAGAGCAAGAATCGAAAAATTTAGGAAGATAAAAAATACATCACCGTGATTATTTTTGAAATACTGCATATTATAGGTGTAATATGTTTAACCTTCTAAGTTATGGGTACAGTTAGTTATGACCCCTCTGTTATGTGTTTGTTTCTCATTTAGGGAAGATCTAAGTAATTTATTTCTCTTTTGCGCTTTTTTCTATGCAAAATAGTTTTATGATATTTGGAAAACCACGGAGAGCACACTTTGAAGTATTACTTGGCCAAGACTTGTTTTTAAGAGTATTCTCAAATATATAAAGCATAATGAAAAATATTTTACACAATTATTTTCAGCAGTAACATATATATTATCATAATGAATACGCGTTTAACCCGTAAGTGTTCACGCGGGACATACAGATCACGAAACCATTAATTCTAGCAAAATTGTTTATTTGTTACCGAAGAAAAATTGAAAAGTCCTCGAAAGTAAGTAAGTTTACTTTCTCTTAGTTAAATTATTCTCTGGTATCTTGATTTGTATCGTGTACAATAAAAATAATTATAAAAAAAAGGATCGGGGTGTCTCAATCACCCCGCGTGACTATTAACGCTAGTATCGAGTGTGTGTTTTCCCCCGGGATAAAACATTTTGAAGTCTTCTCGCTTTAAATATTAAATCTAACACTATTATTATTCATTGAGATTTATATTACTTTTCATTGTTTAACATTAATTTCAAATGCTAATTCTGTGAGGCTTAAATTTACAGTTCTCTTAAAACTAATTATAATATGAGCATTTTTTTTTTCCTTTTAAAATATCATTTTACATTTTCGTAAGCATTTCGCGCATTTGGATTTACTCTAATGGCAATCAGCTATTTATCAAGAATGTTTTAGTTTTTTTTTAAAAAATGAACTCGTTCGAAAAGAGTGGGTACTTCAGACAGTATACTTTTAATGTATCAGTGCTGCACAAGGTATTTTATAACTAATATATATTAATACTAAATTAAGGACAAGTTTAATAAGTTTATCGACTTCCATGGGTTTGAGACTTGCAGAGGAAATTTTTTCAAAGGACGGTTTATGATTAGAACTTGACACTCTGAGTACGTTTTCTATATTTGGCTGAAATCTATATTTTGTCTTAAAAGCAGCCACCGCATTTTGTAATCTGTTCCAATTTAGAAATTCGAGAAATGAAAATAAAATGTATATTACTTAAAAGTTACATATTTGAATTTAAATATCCTTATCGTATTAATTTGTACGGTTAATAATTAAGATCGTTTTGCTGCTTTAGCGTCAAAATGCATTATTATTGTATTCAATACATTATTATTGTATAAGGGTAGCCTCGATAAAAAGTATGATTGAAAAGTGGTTCGCCAGGCTTGTAAGTTCGAGAAACACTGTTCTGATGAAAACAATTACATTAATGGAAAAAAAGCCTTTCCCAAATATTTATTTTAATTCCTGATCATTTCTTAAATTCTAGTTTTCCTCAACCCCGTCCGTTGTATCGAAATAATTGAAAATAAATAAGCGTGTGTGATGAACATAAGAATAGAAGCCCCGTATAAGATTTCAAAAATATTAAAAATAAAATACTTTTTCACAAGCGTTCTACATTTGATTCAATCCCGTATTCATTTTTTCCTCTCTCAGGTATAAGATGATTAAATACGGATATCCGAAAAGCACAGTGAGCTGAAGTTTATTTAGTGTTATGATTAAATACTGTTGATTACTTTACAAATGAATGTTGTGTCTTTAAACTCTTCGTTTTTATTGAAATAAAACTGTTTTATCTTGAAAAATGAACCAGAGAATGTATTATTTTTTTTGCAAATAAATGTATAAAAACTTAAATTTTATTACAATATATCACAAAGTTAAGTAATATGTTAGGTTCAATTTAAAATTGTATTTAAAATGTTCTTTTATAATACATTTCAAGAAAAAAAATTTTAGATCTAAATGGATAGTATAAAAATTTAAAAATGAAAAGAAAAATATGCAAATTGAGGATAATGTATACTAAATATATTTATATTAGAGTATTTTGTATGGAAACAAAATTTGGTTTTGAGACAGTACAGAGAGTCTTTATTATTAAATATTTATCGCGTTGAGTATGATTTTAAATACATTCGAATAAATAGACATAAAAGTAATAAATACCTCCCACATTTTTTGTATAGATTTCAATATGTTTAAGAAAAAACCCTTTTTTTTATCTCAAATTAAACATCATTAAACAAAACATTTGCACGATTTCCTCAAAAACGTTAAAAGACTGTGGTAAACTAGTGGTCAAGGTATGGGATCGTGGCTGGCATGTCTCGAGTTTGAGTCTAGTACCACTAAAGACACGCCATGTAGGAGAACGATGCACGTTAAATCTGTCAATAACTCAAACGTCCTTCCGTTGATGTGGTGTGGTAGTTAAGAAAGGTGGTGTCAGCTCTGGTGTCATCCTCGTCACTTGACCATGGTTCAAAATGTCGAGGTTCGTCACCAAAGACCCTCTTGTAGCTGAACAGTGCGACATTATTTTTCACTTGCTCATTCAAAAATTCATTTCAAACAGATTTATTTCAACAAAAAATTAAAAATTCAGTTTATACTAGTTTACATAGTTTTACAACGTATAAAAAATTCTATCAAATATCCTATCCCTTAATATTTTTAAATTAATCAAAATTATTAATTGAAATATCTGTTAATTTTATTACAACACGAATTTATGACTAGGAAAGTAATCTTTCCTTACCATAGATTTCCTTTACTTTTCCGGAAATCTCGAGCATATCCTTGTCCAGGAAAAAGATAACTAAACGCGGGATGTTGGAGAAAGTAATCTGTGGGAATGACCGCAACGATTACGCACGTGCTACGTCATCATCATAAGCGAAAACCTTTTCTTCTTGGTTTTTCTCTCCACAAAATAATGAGGGCACTTAACCTAGCTTATTGCATGGGTTGCAAATGAAATTTCGCATTGAATAAGCGAAGAAAACTATCTAATGACATAAAGTTTAAAAAAAAAAGTTGCAGAAGTTTCGAATGGAAACAGATTTGGAGTTTTTTTGTTTGAAAATATTAGGGTTCTTTAAAAAGTATGCAATCTTCGTAAAAATAGTCCGAGGTACTTTTTTTAATGATAATTAATTTTATGAGTCGAGGGATTTTTAATATAGGTTTCTACGAATTTTGGATAATGTGGATGATATTTTCTGGATTTTAAGTTTCCATTTTCGCAATAATTATAATTCAGAATATTTGAAATTTTGCTTTTGTACCCAATTGTTCTCAAATAATTTGTGAAAGAATCTCCTGTCCTCTTCTCAGGCTGGCTTTAGAAAATGTCAGTCCACAAACCTACAAGTTGTTTTTCTTGGCCAGTCCATCAAGGACGCCCTTGATAAGAAATACTCTGCTCTTGCCCTATTTGTGGATTTTGAAGCAGCCTTTGATAAAGTTTGGCGGCTTAAATGTATTCAAAAATTGCAGACCCTGGGTGTGTGCAATAATATGCTTATGTGGATAAGGAACTTCATTTCTCAGCGTTTCTCGGCCGTTCGTTTTGGAAATGCTATTTCCAGTTTTAAACAAAGTGAAACTGGCCTACCCCAAGGCACTGTGATTAGTCCTATCTTATTTAACATCTTTATTAATGATCTCCCTGATCTCTTGGCATCTGATGGACTGACCAATACGGCTCTATTTGCGGATGACCTTGCCATCTGGTGCAGCACACCAAAGAGGGATCAGTCCAAACTAAATACCATCCTAAATCTGACCCTTGAAAGATTACACCTTTGGTGTATTGAAAATAATATGACTGTAAACCTAAAGAAGACTACTTGTCAGTTCTTCACTTTAAATAGACAACCATTCAATCCCCAATCGGTTTATAACGGTATGCCTGTTCAACAGAGTGATGTTTCAATTTATTTGGGTTCCGCTTTTGATAACAAATTGAAATGGACTAAACATGCTGAGCTTGTTGTTTCTAAGGCAACAAAGCGACTCTCCATTCTTAAAAGATTGACCGGAGTTAAATGAGGATGCAATAGGAATACCTTAAATACAACTTACAAGACATATATTCAACCAGTTCTAAATTATTGCAATGAGGTGCTAATCTCTGCTTCAAAAAACGTTAGAAAACTTCTTGACACTTTCCATAACCAAGCCCTTCGCATGATCACTGGCGGAGTTAAAACTACTCCAGTACTTGCCATGCAGTTACTTTGCGACCTTCAGCCATTCACTAATATAATTGAGAAGAATGCTGCTATTCTCTTCAATAGACTTATTAGACTCCCAAATAATTCATTCTGGCGGGACTATGATTCCGATGGAGGACGTAATCTTAAGACTCAAAAGGGCTTTATTCAATGTGTTCGTGAGAACATTCAATATAAAGTCATTAATGATGTGCCCTTTGAATTACTGTCTTTTGCTAACCCACTCGACTACGCAATACTCGACATCAGATTGGACCTTGTTCTGAATGTGAGAAAACGTGATCTAAGTCCAACTGCTCTTCACGCTATAGCTTTGGAAACTATCAATACCCGCTTCCCACCGGAGGAGTGGCTTCACATTTACACAGATGGCTCACTCTTGGACTTTGCCCAAGGCGCTGGCATTGGAGTTTTTAGTCACCTCTTCTCCTTCTATTTACATGCCGGCCCTTTGACAATTCACTTTGATGGTGAGGTTGAGGCGATACATATAGCCCTTCAGCAACTGGCTGTTCGTCTTCCACCCATTGAAAGAGCTGTAATTCTTTCAGATTCTACTTCTGCACTTCAGGCTTTGTCCAACTATAATGAGAATAATTGTTTACGTGTGCAGAACTGTAGAGAACTCCTGGGAAAGATAAAAGGAAAGATCGTCTTTCAATGGGTACCATCCCACTGTGGTCTTTGGGGAAATGAGAGGGCAGACTTTTTGGCAAAAAAGGGAACGGGTATCCTTCAGAACTTTCGAAGAGACCTGACACTTCATTCTGCCAAACTGGAAATTAAAAGGATTTTTAGGGAATCATTTCGCCTTACAGCTTCTCGTGTTGCTCGTGATAAGCCTTGAGTACACTATGTAAGAAATCCCACGGTATTCCAAGTTCTCCTCGTGCTGCTGCTGTGGCTAAATTTAGACTTTTAACCGGACATGACTGCCTTTGTGCTCATCTGTTTCGTTTTAATTTAGTGACTTCACCTATCTGCGTTTTGTGTGACACTGGACAAGACATGACTGCCGCTCATTTGGACGAGTGCTCTGCACTGAATGATCTTAACTGCATTGTAAAAAGGTATTGGAGAGCCCGTTGCCTAATGACCTGATGGTCAATGGCCTGGCATTTGTAAAATAAAAAATTTGTGAAAGAAATATTTTAAAAATCATCCTTTCCACGTTACTGGTAATAACAGTAAGAAAATTGAACTAACATATTTTCTTAGACAGTTCTATTTCAACTTAAGATCAGTCGCTTTTAAAAATCGATTTTGAGTTTTTGATTTTTCTGAAATCTACAAATCCAGACCTTTCCAATGATATAACATACAAGCCATTATATGAAGTAGAAGTATTTTAAAATGATTTTTTAAAAAATAATTAGTTGATTTACCACGCCCATTTTGACAAATAGAAATGTAAACATTGCCTTTTTAAAACTGGGGAAAAGTTACAAAGCCGGAATTAATTTGCATTTTTTTATACCCAAATTAACTTTAGATAATTGTATAACTGCAACTGTTAGATTTGCTTAAAACCTTTGGAGGCAATTTCAGATTTTCATGTGGGTCTAAGTATATGTTATACTTAAAATGTAAACATTTTTTACTGAAATTTAGGTATTTTCTTTAGTTTAAATTCATTTTTAATTATTTAGTATTACTGATTACTAAATCTTCGCGTGTTTAAGTGAAGTGTTAAAAGAAAAAAAAATAGGTTATATGATTGTGACCAGGTGAGATATACATACGTAATGAATCTTAATTTTATAAATGAATAAAGCGTAATGAAGATAATTTGTGATGGAAAATAAATAAGATAATACTTTTGCAAGGTAAGATTTTTTAAAAAAATTGTGTTCTAAATGTTGTTTCTTTTTTAAAATTGTATAAATGTACTCTGTTTCTTAAATGCAATTGTGAATACTGAAGTGCCATTTTTTAAATATTCTTAAGCAGATATCATAAGAAAAAATGACAATTTTCAATAAATTCATAATAATCATACTTGCTCACTCAACTAAAATTTTGTTTTTGAAAAAAGCTAATTAATATATTTAAAAAATTTCACTTCAGTATAAATATAAATGTATAATTAATACATATATTCAAAGTCTTGTGTTCATATGTTTAATAATTTCTGAGATAAAGGTATGAGATAATACATTAAGTGTGATGTTTGTTGCCTTTGCTAGAAGCTTGTTGCATACATAAAACTACATAAATTTCATGTTTAAAAACATAAAAATAGTTTTATTTTGGCTGTTTTAGAAAGAGTTTATCCAGTTTAGAGTAATTTTTGAAGATTAAACCTTAGAAAATGTCTGCAACAACAAAACCTAATGATAACTTTACAAAATCCTAGCGAAAACTTTCAAAATGTCGTATATATATATATAATCAGGTATTTTTATAAATACCATCTCAAATTCATTAAAAAACCATATTGATACATTTTCACATTATATTTAAGTTGCTTTATGCTCAAATTTTATATCTGTAAAGCATGAAAGCTTCTAATTTTTCGAAAATTGATACAGAATTGAGAAAATTGATGAAATACTAGAAATTATATCTCCTTAAAAAAAACTGAAAAATGCTATTCTGGGCATTCTAAGAGTTTTTTGCTTACTATTTTATGCATAATAAATTGCAAAGATACTAATGTTCAATAAAATGGGACCAATACATGTTGTAATTCATTATTTTTGTGATTAAGTGGCACTTTATAGTTAAAATTCAATTTTCTCAATAATGATGTTTTTAAAAGTGTATTCATGTTTTTCTCAGAATATAATGTATTAATGTAATGAATTTTCTCCCCTTATGTTACTTATATGTAACTATATATATTCATGTGAGTTTTCTGGGGATTTTCCCAAAATATTTGACTGGAGTCCATATATCGTGACAAAAAATGTCAAATTTTTAAAAAATTCATAGTGATATTTTTATGTTACATGTTTTTGAGAAAACTAAACAATGTATTTTAAATATTTCACTTAATTGCAAATTAATGTTTATTTATTGTTCAGAAAAGTTTTTAAGCTTTAATAATTCAAAAGTTTTTCAATAATAGGTAACTAACAACAACTCAGGTGTGTAATGCTTTTTGTCGTTGCGAGAAGTTTGTTACATGCATAAAAATACACCAATTTCATATTTAAAAACATAAAAACAGTTTTATTTGTGACTTTTTTAGAAATCCTTTGTACAGTTTAGAGAAAATTTTGAATTTTGAAACTTTTAGAATTTGTGTTTGCATGGAAACATACAAATCCATTGTTAAAATTTTATAACGTCGTAAAATCACATATTCCCTAATCATGACATTTACATATTGATACATGTTTACATTATATTTATGATGTTATAAGGGCAAATTTGTTATTTATAATGCATTGAAGTTAAAAATTCTTCACAGATTGTTACATAATTTGTGAAAATTGATGCAAAATGCTAAAATAAATATCGTGGAACCAAAACTGAAAATTACTATATACGTATTTTCTGAACATTTTAAGCTTTTTTTGTTTCCTATTTTATGCTTAAAAATTAAGAAGATACTAATGTTTAATAGAACAGGGAAAATACATGCTGTAATTCCTTATTTTTGGAATGAAGTGCATTTTTACATTTAAAATGCAATTATCTTAAAATGATTGTTTTCAAAGTGCGTGTACCTTTTTAATAGAAAATAATGAATGAAACTACTTGCAATTTTTACTGCACTTAAATAATATGTGACTATATATAATGGATCTATTTTCTTGGTTATTTTCCTAAAATATTTTGCTCAGAAGCGGTTATCGTAATAAAAACGACAATTTTCACAAATTTCAAAGCGATACTTTTACAATGAATTTTTTTGAAAAAAGTAAACAATATAATTGAAACATGTTAGCAATATTTAAATAAAAAAGCCAATACAGCCAAAATTTGAGGTGTTATATTTAACAATTTCTTAGAAACAGGCTCCTAAAATGGCTAAATTGAACATTGTCGGTATAGGGCCTACTGACTACTCTTATAAAATGCAGGAATATAATCTTATAAATTAACATTTAGAGTGATAAAAAATAATCTAAGCTTTCACACTTCCAAAAAATTTTCCTTTGCATTCCTTTAATTAATTTCGTCAATTTAAGCTCCCCAGTAGAGTTAAAAATTCAACTTTTTTAAAATGCTGATTGTTATTCGATTGAAATTTTATCTGTGTGGGAATAATGCAATGTAGACCCAATATTTAATAATTTATTCAAGACTAATTACAAATAATAGTACATATTTCATACAACATCGAAGTTCTTTAAAAAAATACTTCATATGTTTTATATGAAAAATATATTACTCAAAGTAATTTTTTTCTATATTTCTAACAAATCAGTTTTTGGTAAGTAAAAAAAAAAATCCAAAACTGTCTAGTGGTTTCAGTGATCTTGAAGTCCTCTTTCAAAAGGATACAATGTAGATTTTTAAAACATTGCATACGACTATTAGTCACCATCACAAAAGCAAACTAACACTAGCTCCACTCAAAACAATATCACTGAAAAAAATGCGATGTTTCTTTACAATGTTTTCGTTTGAATGCAATCCTTAACTTATATAGTGGTCCATAATGTTAATAGCCTTGACTTCCTTCTTTTGAATCCTGAAATTTTGGATCGGCTGTCATGCTTTGTTGTGTCATTTATATAACACTAGAATGTCCAGGATTTCCATTACTCTTAAGCATCCACCGCCGTCGATTCAACACATCGAACATCTGTAAAAAAATTATTTTAACTAAATAATTACGAGACTACTGTTCAGTGGGGTTTAGTTTTAAGATTTGTTTTGTTATATTTCACGTAGTTATCATTTATAACATTTCATATTAAGGAGCATCTGGTTTGGAGAAACGGGGAGTATATAGCCTACTAACATAACATTAACCAGCGCTGCGCGATTTGATGAGAAGTTTTTGAAAGATCCAGATGAAATATATGTATAGAAAATAGTTGCAATTTAAAAGTGATATGTAATGTATAAAAATTGTGAAATGTAATTATAATGTGTGAAACTTTGTTTTTGCCAAATGACTTCAGAAATTTTTGTTTCAGGGTGGCAGACCCTGAAGTCTATAGGAAATTAATGAATGGTTAATTTATCTTTATAAAATGAACAAAGCAGATGAGAAGCTGTAAAGAAGCAAAACTGTTAGACATTAAGTAATATTTAAGTAGAATTAAGTAAGTTAAGAGACGTGTGGGCCTCGTTTTTTCTACCATTTAAGTCATATATGGTTTTTCCCCGGTCCCGTCGCCCAGATGGGGCACATCTATTTATTTTGTTCATGTGAAAATCTACCGTGATTTAATGCATAACTATGAATGTTGGTCTAGTTAATTGAGTAAAATTTATGATGGCTGTTGAAAAATCAAATTAAGAAGAAATATTAAAAATTAAACTTAAGATGAATAGTGAAAATTAAAATTTAAGTGGATCATTGGAAATGTATGGTTAGAATGAATATTCGAAATTAAAATTTAAAGCGTGGAAAGTTAGAAGTAGAAGAATAAAATTTAGGCACGTAATTTCTTAAGGGCCTTTAAGACCCTCGAATAAATCATGTTTTGTTTCTTGGAGGGATTGTGACGTCTCACGTGTTTTTTCTTTAACAAGTCCTTTGGCTTCTTTAAGCCAGAATTAATGGCAACTCTTTTTCCAACCAAATCCAAGAAATGATGCAAAAGAACGGACTTTTAAATACCGGATCTTAGAGTAAGCGCAATGGCAATGTAAAGGAATGTTAGACAATTGATGTTTGTTTGTGGCAGTTGATGGTTATTACAGTTCGTGTTTAAAGTTTCAATGAGTTTTGCGTCACGTGGATACATATATTAGTACTCGATTAGAAGGAACCCGCAAAGTGTCATACCATTGTATAAAAATACAAGATTGAGTGATACCCCAAGCTGTAATAAGGTAGAACTGACTATTTAATATTAGAATCGGGAATTAGGCTGTTCACTTATAGATAGTGGTCTGAATTAGATTGTCTTATTATAAATATAAATATTGTATGTTACGTATTTCGTTATCGTAGATTCTCTCATATTAATTATTATAAATGAATTTGTTAAAAAAGTTTAAGTTGAATATCTTAATAAAGTCATATTAATATAATGTTTGATCCTAGTACTTTCGCTAATCCTACACCTCTAGCTCACGCTGATACTTAGAGAGATGTACTTCCAAGGGGAGGAACATCACAATGCCGACCAACTCGATGTAATCTATATGATCCCGAGGTGAGATACGCGAGAGGGTTTAATGTTTGGCCAGAAAGATACCCAGTGACTTATCGTGTGCTTATTTGAAAGGTCATCTCCTGGGGAGAGCCCTAGATTGGTACCATATATTCGGATCAGCGTTAGTGCAGAATACCGCCACGGCCTTCGCGCAGCTGAAAGCAGCATTGTCGAATGCATTCCCTGCCATCCAAAATATTAAAGATTTAGAGACACGTTTTTACACGTCACAGCAAAAACAGAACCAGGAGCCGACGGATTTCGTCTACGATTTGTTAAAAACACAAACGAAATTAGAACTGGGGATGTCTGAGAAAGCCCTTTTAGATCATATTTTTGATAGACTTGAACAACAAGTCCAAGACTATGTAGATGTGCGTAACCTACAAAACACGGTCTAATTATTGGAGGTCTTAGCTAAGTTTGAGGAAAGATATTCATGCAATCCAACGCGGGGTTCGAGAAATAGCGATAATGTGAAAGAACAAAGTTGGAATGAGCGTAGGATGTCTAATGTTGGTAATATTGGAAGAAATTGGAGACATTCTGAATTGGTGCGTAGACCGAATAATGGTAGAGGTGATTATAGGGGTAACTATCAGAATAACCGTCAAGGAAATCAGTGGTTCGAGAGCAGGAATAGGTTTCAAAACGATGATCGCAGATTTAACGATAGGGGATATCAATTTAGAAATCGAGGTCAAAATGACGATTTTAGTAGAGGTCACAAAAGAAATAGGGGTTCGAGTGAAAATTTTAGTCTAGGCAGTAGAAAACAAATAGTACAATTAAATATTTTAAAAGTGAATGATGTTAAAGGTGATAAGACGCAGTCGACACATGAGTCACCGATTAAACTTTCAGCAATATCCATGTATCCGATGGAACTTCCATATGCTCCTTTTTTATTAGACGATACTTTTACGAAAGCGTTATGGGACACTGGAGAGGAGAAATCATTTATATCGGAAGAGACATACCGGAAATATGTGTTTTATAAGTAATTGAAGAAATCGAGTACTAAGGTGCTCATGGCAAAGGGAGCTAAATGTCAAAATATTGGAGTTGTGGAACTAAATTTTCAAATAAGTGAGTTTGAAAAGCATTGGTTGTCCAATGTGTCGGCAAATTTGGAATACCCATGTATTATTGGGATAGATTTCATACGTCTATCAAAGATTATTTTAGACTTTGATCGAAAATCTTTCGCGATTTTGGAGTCGCAGATTAATAAGGTGGTTAAAACGGTTGAAGTAGAAAAAGTAGAAATAAATCTTTCTAAGACAAATTAGAAGAAAAACAGAAACGGGAATTACAAGATTTGTTTGATAGTTTTCAAGGATTGTTTTCGGATAAACCAGAGCTTACGCATGTTTTATATCATGAGATTGACACGGGAGATAACCCACCGTTTGTTTCCAGGCCATACATTTATGATATGGTTAAGCAGGAGGTTCTAGATTATCACATAGACAAAATGTTTAAATAAGGAACTATAATTCCCATTCAATCCCCGTAAGCGTCACCAGTTGTGTTATGTAGGAAGAATAATGGATTACCACCGGATAATCCGGAAGTGTATAGATTTGCCGTTGATTATCGGAAACTGAAAGCGGTCACAAAGTATCCCCGGTATCCTTTAACCTTAATAGATTATTTAATAATGAACAAATCCCATACAGGGATAATGTCAGCCTTCGATCTTATGTCGGGATATTTTCCAATGGCTGTGAACCCTAGTGATATAGTTAAGACTGCGTATGTCGTGAAAAATGGTATCTACGCTTTACGCAGGATGCCATTTGGCTTGTAAGGAGCGGCTCCCAATTTTTGAAAGCAATATATATAATTCTCAAACACGTGATAGGGAAGTTTATAAATGTTTATATGGACGATGTGATTATATCTTCTCCATCATTCACTCAACATGTTAAACATTTGAAAGAAATTTTTCGATTATTACATGAGGGGGGGTTAACATTGAATAAAGATAAGTGGACACATTTGTTTGTGAAGAGTTAAAAAAATTGGGTTTAATTATTAATAAGGTGGGAATTAAAACTGATGAAACAAAAGTTCAAGCTATAGTTGAAATGAAACCACCGCGTATTTCGAAAACGGTGTCGAATTTTTTAGGATTGTCCCAGTGGTACGCAAAATTTATTAAGGGGACACGGTACGATTCAATTGACGAAAATCGGTCAAAAAATCAAAAAAAAAATTTTTTGCCTAAATTATTCCTTATACTTTTCTCTATTATCTCACAAAATTTCAGAGCTCTAAATAAAAAAAAAATAAAGTTATGATAACTAATATGCTCGTCAGAATTTACATTCTGACATCATTCTGCTCTAGCCAAATTAATTAATTCTAATTTCACAGTTAAGCAGTTTTGAAATAAAGTGAAGAGATTGTAATCCATTCTTAATGTTTGTTTACATTCGTTGAGCTATACTGCATTCTTTATTCTGCTAATTTTTATTTCACATTTTTGAAATATTTAGTTTCGGTTAACCAAAAAAAAGTCTTTTTCAAGACTAATCATTTTATCGTTATCAGTTTTTTTATATGTATAAACGTATTCTAATACAGCATTTTTAATAGTGAAACATGCCTCGTACGAAGAGGAAAAACAAATCAAGTAAATTGAGTATTCAAAAGCGATGGTGTACTGAAACAAAAACTGAAAACAATATGGATATTTCAGAGCACAATTCGAATGTTGCTCAACTCTCAAGTGGTGATAGCATTTTTAAAAATGAAAGAGTTTCTATGCAAGGAAAAAGTGTACTAGAACAAGAAAATGTTGCTGATACCTATGATGGACCAAGTTACATAATTGTTGACAAAAATGCCTTGTGTGATATTTTCAAGTATACTTTTTGTGGTAGCTGCAACCAGTCAACTTTAAAACTTGAATTTGGACATAAATATGGATTTTCTCATCAATTGAAACTGGTGTGCAAAAACATGTTCTGAGCAAAAATGGAATGCTTTACATCTCCAAGACTTGAAAAAAACAAATACTTCTACACCTTTCGATGTGAATGTTCGTGCTGTTCAAGCATTTCTTGCAATCAGTGGGGGCCATGCATCGGTTGAAAAATTTTGCATGTTTCTCAATATGCCTTTGATGTCAAGTAAAAAACTTTTAATGAAATTAAATGTTACATCAACTCAGCATACTCTCTTGCTTCCCAAACTGTGTTGAACTATGTACATAACAGCGTTCAAAATGCGTACAGAAAACTGGATCAAAATGGGTCAAATACTATTACTGATATTGCTGTTTCATTTGATGGGACATGGTTGACCCGAGGACACACATCCCAAATCGGTATTGGGTGTGTAGTTGACACTTTAACAGGATATGTTATTGACTATGAAATTATGAGCAAGTACTGTCCAACATGTATAAGTGCGAAAAATGAATTAGGCGAAACTACAGCTGAATACGATGTTTGGTATTCTGGCCACAAAAATTCCTGCCAGATTAACCACGTTGGGACATCAGGAGCAATGGAAATGAAGGCTGCAGCTAAAAATTTGGTCTCGATCAGAAGCATGTGGTTTCCGTTACACAACATTGTTATCTGATGGTGATGCTAAAACTCATAAATTTTTAAATAGCCTAAAAATATATGGACCAGACGTTGAGATTTTAAAAGAGGAGTGTATTAATCACGTAAGCAAAAGGTTAGGCACCAGCTTACGCAATCTTGTGAAAGATTGGAGAGCTAAAGGTATCACTTTAGGAGGAAAATCTTATGGCAGTCTAAAAGAAACAACGATAAAAACTAACGCAGTACTATCAGAAAGCTATTCTGGAAAATAAAGGAGATATTCAGGGCATGAAAAATCCATATATGCCACGCTTTATCACAGTATCTCGACAGATAAAAATCCAATGCACATGAAATGCCCTCCTGGCAAAGATTCGTGGTGTTTTTATCGAAGAGCCTTAGCTAAAGGTGAAAAACCTGCACCACATAAGTTTAATATTGGAACACCAATAAATCCAGATTATTTGACAAAAATTGTTCCAATATTTCAAAGATTAGTTTCTGATAGTCTTTTGAAAGGATGTGCCAGATGTCTGACTCAGAACAGCAACGAGGAGTTGCATAGCGTGATTTGGAGTAAGTGCTCTAAGGAAACTTCAGCGAAATCACGACGTGTAAATATAGCTGTTTCTGAGGCGGTATCAGAGTATAACTTTGGTACTTTGAAAGCCTTAAAAGAAATACAAAAGGCAGCTAATTTGGATCTTGGTGAAGAAGCAGTAAAAATTGCTGCCACACGTGATTACAGACGTAAAAAGAAAGAAATCGTCAAAGTAATCTTGCTTTGCGCATAGCACGTCGAAAAGTAAAACTAGCCAATATGCGAAAAGAAAAATATTCAAAGAAAAAGAAGGGATTACATATAGTCCTGGGTTTTTTAAACATAAATGTAAAAAAAAAAAAATATGAAGATGTTAACTAGAATTATTTTGAAATCATCGTGAAATGGGTTCGTATGTTATTTATCGCAATTTTTTAAAAAGGTAAGGTACTGAAAATTTTAAATTTTAAACATATAAAATTATAATTGTCGTATAATAACTTTATAAAACTTTTATCATGTGCATGTAGTACATACAGTAATTTTTAGTAATTTTATTGCACTTATATATATCTTTTACAGTAAATAAAAACTTTAAATTGATTTATCTCGGAACAAAAAAATCGTTTGTTTTCTTTCATTTAAAATGCTAAGGCTTTTTTTCTATTGCATGAAATGTTTTGAATTTTTTTTATAGATTGCTATTAATATATATAACAAAAGTTGGTATGTATTTTTGAATCAAAGCAATACTTATTTTTTTAAAAATAGTTGAACTTAGAATTTATACGTTTTTAGGGATTTTTCATAATAATTCATAAAAAAAATTTTTTAGGAATTTGAATCATGTTATCCCCAAACCCATACCAACTTTTGTTGTACATGGTTTGACAAATATGTAAATCAAATTTCCTGTGTGTACGTCAATTATTGTACGAAGAGTAGCGTTTTAAAATTACCTCATAAATTTTTAATTTTTTTTTAAAAAAATTAAATGGATTGCTTTTTGTGATATTTTGAGTAAATATTCTGTCCTACGTATTGCATATACATAGGTTACAAGGAAAAAAACTGTAAAAACCATAAAATCAAAGATTTTTGTTTAAATCGTACCGCGTCCCCTTAAAAATTATACCGATCTTTGCAAACCTCTTTATAATCTTAAACGAAAATTTTAAAAAAATATTTGGTTGATTCAGGCGCAGAAAGCATTTGACACGGTCAAGGTTGCCATAGCAATAGCGCCAGTTTTAAAGTTCCCTGATTTGAAAAACTTTCTGAGTTATTTACGGATGCAAGCTCAATAGGGGTAGGAACAGTTCTAAACCAAGAGCAAAGACCAGTAGTATTTGCTTCTCGTACTCTTAGTACTGCGGAGAGGAATTACACGGTAACAGGAGAGGGAATGTTTAGCAGTGGTTTGGGCTCTGATTAAAATCAGAACGTATTTAGGTTATTTGCCGATTAAGGTTTTTACGGATCACGCTGCGTTAACGCATTTAACACAAAACAAATTCTTTATTTCTATATTTATTTTCCTTAGTCAAGCACATAAATAATTTCTATGTTTTTTCTCACAACAATCTTTGAAATTTAATATCTTTTCATTGAAAATGAACTCCCAAAATATTTTATTTTTTGATATAATGAGATTTATCAAAATGAGTTTTCTTTCATTCTATGAAAAAAGAAACTTTTTAATATTATTACATTTTTTATAAGAATAAAATCGAGATACTCTAGTAAAGTGGAAACATTTAAAATTTCTTAGAAGAGATTATGATCTATGGTTTTCAATTCAAAAGAACTTCCATTCGAACAAACTATTTCAGCTAAAGTTCATTTCATATGCTAATGAAATAAAGCTGCGGAGGCATTCAAAGTTTCAAGCACACAATAATTTTTATTAATTTTTTTTCAATTTTTTCTCTAAAGGAACGTCTTTAACAAACATGAAATAAAAATGAAAGTTTCATTCAGTGATATATCGATATTGAAAAACGTTTACCAATTAAAGGAATCTACATTGATTTTCCTCCATGTTCTGCACACACTAAACTGATTATTATATGTACACAAAATAAAGAAGATTATTTTTCTTCGAGGAAGATTAAACTACTTTTTACACTATTTTAATTTATTTCGTGAACATAAAACTTTTAATTTGGAGAATAAAATAGTGATGCAATAAGGAAACATATATGTGTACTTCGTAATCGTTATACAGTTTAAAGTATTTTTTCTTAAAATTCAAATAAAAAAATCATCGTTTTAATTATTTATTATTTTCTCAGATATCTCGCAGTGTTTTCTTTCTAGAATTTCTAAGAATATAATTTATTTTCTTGTGGGATCTCTCCTTGGTACAATTTATGCATTGTGTTTTTTAGATACATTTTTTCCCAGTTTAAAATCTTCAAAAAATTTATTCCACTCTTTCTTGATTGAACAACAACAAAAAAAGTAACGATGAATTTTCCGTTTCTCGTTTAACAAGAAAAAGCAATATATAAAAAAAGTCAATTCCTACTTAGGTCAACAAAGGAAAATATTTAATCTTAGTTACTTTTTGTTCAATAGTAAGTATTAATATAAATATGTATATACATATGGCAGAATCACAATGTTAAGTGACAAAATGGAAAGTGATTTTCCTTGCAATTTTACATTTTCCTTTTTATAGTAGAAAATATTTGATTAACGATTGTAAATTTGAACATGATATATATATATATATATATATATATATATATATATATATACTGGAACTTGGGCACAGTGGGCCTTGGCCCGCATGGGATGTTGAGCCACTGAGTTAAGTGATATAATGCGCAGATTTAAAGTACCTTGGTAGGATTGAAGAAATTTGCATGGATGCAACTTTAACCCCGTCTCGGAGTTGTAGCAAAAAGTACCGGCCACAGTACACCAGATCGGATCGTTCACGCATGATAGAGAAGCAGCCCTTTTTTCGTGTTTGTTGCGTATTCACCTCCAAGCTTCATATTCCAGGAGGTGGATTGGACGCATTAGACCTGTGTCTTGGCCTCCAAACTCTCCGAAACTCAATCCTTTAGATTTCTTCTTCTGGAGCCTTCTGAAATCGCTTATCTTTGAGACGCCGGTAGAGACAGTGGAGGATCTCACAGCGCGAATCGTCGTCGGTTCCACTGACATCGTCTCCGTGTGTGCATATACATACGCTCCCACAATTTGAAGCTTGGTTTATAGTACTAAGTTGAGCAATACAATGAGGACATATATAATATTCATTTTTTTGAATTGCCATTTCTTCTCAAGCAACATATCTCTCATTGCCGTGAAAATCACTGTTCTGTATCGAATATTTTCAATAATATAAATTCCTGTTTTAACCGAAAAAAAAAAAAAATGGAAATTCAAGATGAAGAATTTGTTAGTATCATAAACAAAGTGCATCCCGTAAAAAATCAGTACTGATATTCTCAATATAAGAATTAAAATTATGTCAAATTAAAGATAGAAAAAGAAGAAATTATCAGGGCCCATACTGCTGTCGAGCAAACAGGCATTGGCCGGATTCAAGTAGCTAACAGGGTGCACTAGAAAAAGTTCGTTTTTTCTGTTTCTGAAAAGATTCTAAATCATTTATACAGAAATACAAAAATTTATTTGTCATGTTAGTATTTTTGTAAAATGTAAAGGTTTATTTCCTTTTAAAATTTAAACTAAACTGAAGAATTTAAATAATATTTAATGTACTGATTCTCATTAAAATAACTTTAAATAGAATTACAAAATGGCAGATGATTCGCAACCGATTAAACATGCATCCGAATTTTTCATCATTAAAAATGAAATACAATATTCGCTTGATCAATGAATAAAACCTTCTGGTACGTGTAGTTTTCTTCATAAATATTAATTTCAGAATTATATGATTCCATAGCTCTTTTGCTCCTCTGGTATTCCTTCGGGCTGTTTTACTCAGCTCCGTAGGTAGGAAGGACAAGGTCTCACTGCTGTCGCCTGTCTAGACCGGACTGGTCTCCTCTCGTCTGCACTGTTTTCTCCGCTCGGAGTTGTCCTGTTCTCCCGGGCCCTGTCATATTGGACGATCGCTCTTTGCCTTCTCCCTTTTGTAGGTGGCTTGCCCTGCCTGGTATCTATTTGATGTGAGGGACCTGCAATGGACTGTGATCCCTGGGGAGGGTTATTAGGTCTCCTATATTTATATTCTCTAGATGATACCGAGGATGGAATTGTTCTCTTTATCCCCTGTGTTGGTTCAGGGGTTGGTTTTTTCTGGTCCCCATGTTCGGACCCCTGCCGATATCTTTTCCTGCATATTTTGGACCGATTTTTATCCGTCCAATCCACTGACACATTTGACCCTACTTTACGCTTCAGTCTCGGTCCTCCCATCCGGCATTTCCCTTATTTGATTTATGACCCTTACTCTCCTTACTCGAGGTTTTCCTAGATATTTTAGATTTTCCTGGGTGCGATCTACTCGACCCATTACTAGACCCATGTCCTTCATATAGTGTCTCAAAATTACTATCCAAACTAATTGTGTCGGACTGACTTGGATGGTACACTCGCACCTGGTCGATATTAACTGTGACCCTTTTCCCCTTCTTCCAAATGATCAAATTGTTATTCCGAACTTCGGACACTCTATATGGCCCTTCAAACTTAGGCAAAAACTTTCCGACTAGTTTCCTACCCGCAGCACTCATAAAATGAGTTTGTACCAACACCAAACCATTTACTTTGATGTTAACCTCTCTCATTTTCCGATTATAATATTTTCCCCAAGTCTTATGTTGTTTCCGCTTATTCTGCTTTGCCTCAACGAATAATTTCTCAATATTTCTTCCGACATATTCAGCACCCTCTGTGACATTTACTAGTTTACTAAAAGGTGTTATAATCTTTCTACTGAAGAATAACTCAGCAGGAGTTTTACTTCTTTAACTGATGTGCGCTGCGCGAAAGCAAATTCATGAAGAAATCGGTCCCAGTTTTCGTCATTTTCTTCTACAAAACAAGCTATCATCTGCACTAAACTGCGATAAACTCTTTTCGTTAAATTTGTCTGCGGCCGATTTGCTACCGTTTTAATATGTTTTATGTCCAACCTGTGACTTAAATGTTCAAAGACCTCGGATATAAATTGGGGGCCATTTTAACTAATCAAAGAAATCGGAGCTCCATAGCGTGAAATATAATTTTCAAAAAGGTCGTTAGCTATGGAGTGGACCGAAGTTTTCGTAAAGGAATAAGCTCACTCCACTTAGTGAAGTGGTCAGTTATTACCAACAAAAAATCTATAACTTTCGGGTCGGGATGCGGGGTAGGGGCCTAATAAGTCTAACGTTACGATTTCAATGGGGTAATTCGATACTATCGGAAATAATCGACCAGCTGGTAGCGCATTTTTGTAAATAAATAGGATTGAATAGGACGAATTCTACCCTCCTTTAACATTTTCTCAATGTGATATTCAATTATTCCTTGTTTGACCCTGTCATATCGGTAGGGTCAGGACACTACCGGCCCCTGGTCTCCAGTATCGATTTCATAGAATAAAACATGAGTTAACCCCGGCGGGTCTGAAAATAGCCCTTTAAAACTATTAAATAAATCCTTTAACTTTTGCTTTTGCCCTTCACCTAGCTTTGTATCGGATAGACCAATCTCGACCGGCTTTTCCAATTTGGGCAACTGCTTAATTTGGTCATCTGGAATGATCAGATATTTCTTATCGAAATATAAAGTCAATTTGGACTCCTTCATAAAATCAATGCCTAAAATACATTGGTACTGCATATTGTTACGAATGTGAAATTCCCATGTTTTCTGGAATTCTCGGATCCGAATGGCAAATAACTTATATTAGAATTGTAAGACTTTACTTTTAGTAGAGTGCATGTCGAATTGAAGTCATCTGCTAAGCGGTATTTAAGCAATGAATTATTTTTGCTGTGGCTCAATTTTTCGACTAAGATGTTTTGTGATTTGTGTTTTAAAATTCCGTTTTACAGATGATGTTCTACACACCAGTATTCCGGAAGATAAAACACATACCGCTTTTGTACTTTTACTAATAATGCCATCCATATATCTAGGTTAACTAAATTTGAAATTCTCGGTGGCACTTACTATCTTGCACTTTTTTTTTCTTTTGCTGAACTAGTCATGTTAATGTTACAGTTAAAATTCGTAAATATTTCATAAATAAACTTTAAAATACAGTTTTGTCAATGAAATAGACTATGTTATGCGTAGACAAACTTTGCATCCTAAGCAATTGTAGTCCACGACGTAACTAAGGCAAGACAATAACGAACGAGTGTGCTACACGCAGCCCCGAGACCGCTCACTTGCATTTGTTCGCTATATTTATATTGAACTTTGTTATTTTGAAATAAAATGTAAACCATTTGGATCGTTGGCGTGCCTAAAATATTGTGTAACGGACCATTTATGGCACACGTGCCACTGGTTTGCCGCCCCTGACCTAGAAACACAAAAGTTTTTCTTAATAATCTCCAAGGAAAATAACGAAAAAATTTCAAATTGCCACAAAATTTCTGAAAAAGTGAACAAAGTAAACAGACTCCAGTGTAAAATGGGCTCAATTCATGAAGTCCCATGATAAAAACAAACACGTGTTTTCCATTGAAGTCAAAACAAACATTAAACTAATTGTGCTTTTGTTGTTCTATTTGTAAAACTCAGATAAAATTTCAAATTTCATATTTGGGTAAATAAGTTTAAATGTTAAATTATCAAAATTAAAAAAAAAAAAATCGTATTTTTTGCTTATACTTTTAAATAAAATGTATTTTGTATGCAATGCAATTTTTTAATTCCTACTATTTGCTCACAATCTCTCTATATTTATTTATATATTTATCTTGGTGGAATTTTAAATCGTTAATAAAAAGCATTTTAAAGCTCTCAAATGAGTTGAAATTTTATATAGATAATTATTTTGGATGACAATACAATAATTTGATTATAATTAATAAAAAATATTTGATTAAAACTAATTATTTAAAGAATTACAAATTAAGCTACATTGGCGACTTGTGTTAAAACATGAAAAGGTTTTTTTCTAAGGTTTTAATCATTCAACTGAACTGAAAATTTGTGTACACGATTGTTTTGGATGAAAATACGATACTTTAATGATAATTAATAAAAATTAATTACCATTTAATGTTGTGATTCTGTCATATGTATATACATATTTATATTAATTGTAACTATTTAATAAAAAGTAGCTAAAATAGTAGCTAAATAAATTTTTCTTTGTTGATGTATATATATATATACACTGGTGTGCAAAAATTAAGGACGAAGTCGAAAAAGTAGCATATCAGCTGAACGAAGAGGCAGAGCGGACAGAAAGACCAATCAGGAGATTAAGTAAGATGATGTACGGTAGCGCATGCGCAGATATGCAGGTAGACGTAAAGGAGTAGTGTCTGAGTAGTAAAAAGCATGTTGTCGGTATAAGATCAGTATGTCTTTCAAAGAGAATGTACGCCGTATAGCAGTTAAAATCACACCGAGTTGCTGCCTCAGAGAGAAATGGCGAATAATCAATCTGTTAGACGACATCTGGATGCTTTCACCCGAGGTCGAATCATTGGGAAGTTGGAGGAAGGCCGCAGTGTGACAAGTGTGGCTGCAGAGTTCAGAATTGCTCACAGCATCGTTTCACGACTTTGGAGACAATTTCAAACTACAGGAACAGCTATCCGGGTGTTCAGTAGTGGTCGTCCACGAGGAACCACATCCGCAGATGACTGGTACATTGTCTTACAGGCCAAAAGAAACAGGCGGCAGACAGCGGGAGAAATGGCTAGACACAACACACAGGCGACTGGACGAACGATATCGCGTTTTACCGTGGCCAGAAGACTGAACGTAGGTGGTCTGTTTGCGCGACGCCCTGTACGTTGTGTACCTTTAACGTCTGCCCATCATAGAAGGCGTTCTCTGTGGTGCCCGGAACACCGGAATTGGAGAGACAATGAATGGGGACGAGTACTCTTTACAGATGAGAGCAGATTCAGTTTGAGTAGCGATTCTCATCGCATACTCATCTGGAGAGAGCGGGGAAGTCGTAATCATCCCTCGAACATCATTGAAAGGGACAGGTATGGAGGTCGCGGTGTTCTCGTTTGGGGAGGCATCATTCTTGGTAGTCGTACAGACCTTCACATCTTCGACGCAGGTTCAGTCAACGGGACCCGTTATTGTAACAAGATTCTTCTTCCATATGTGCGTCTTTTTAGAGGCGCTATGGGTCTGCAGTTCCTTTTCTTGGACGACAATGAACCATGTCATCGCACAGTAGCTGCCAAACAGCTCTTTGAGAGTGAGGATATTGAACGTTTGGATTGGCCGGCACGATCTGCGGATCTCAATTCCATCGAGTATGTATGGGATTTTCTAGGCAGACGCTTGGCAGCTCGTACCTTACCACCAGTAACGATTCGGGAGCTTCGATTGTCGCTGCAAGACGAATGGGCAGCAATGCCTCAACAACTCATTGACACCCTCATTCTCAGCATGGTCAGACGCTGTGAAACCTACCTAGCAGTCTGGGGAGATCATATCCCCTACTAAAGACCGGATGTTTCTTGCTGGACACCCATCACAGGGATGTTTCGGCCTTTAGTCGCATTGCGCTCCATGCTACTTTTTCAATCAATCTTTTTTTTATCCCTCTGATTTCTCTTTTAGTAAGTGTTGCTTATATTACACTTGTCCTTACGTATTGGGGATCTTACGGTATTAAATGTGTTGATTTGGAATGCTTTTGTACAAAGTTATATTGAAAAAACCGTCTCGTCCTTAATTTTTGCACACTAGTATATATATATATATATATATATACATATAAGTAGGAATTAACTTAATTTGGTTATGTTATTTTTTTTTTTTTTTTTGTTAAGAGAAAGTTTCTGCAAAGAGCAAAACTTGGTTACACCGGAGCGCGTCAACTGATTAGCTGGAAACGCAAGCTAGTTTTTATCGTGTAACTATGACGTTACATGAGTTTTTGAATTAATTCGCTAAAGTCACGTGGATTTCGCTATCATGTGACTATAATGTCACATGAATTGAGCCTATTGACACTTACGGCCGGTGTAATCTTAATTGAAGTTTATATTATAAGATTTTCTTTTCTTCAGCTGCTGCTTGTGTGTGAGTCTTTATTTAAGATATAGTAAATGTTACTATACAAATCTAAGAGAGGAATTTTTGTAATAATTTGTTATCCGATACTGATTTTTTTTCGCGTGAATTCGATATGATTCAGCCATGGATTTCTAGAAACCTACATGGAAATGCTTTTTTGAAGAAAATCGTGCTTGTTTTAGGGGATGTAGAAAATACATCTGCGTGTCGAACTTTCATTAATGTATTCATCGTGTTTTATTTATTATGCAAGTCTGGAAACCTCTATTTGTTCTTATCATCATGTGCTTAGCGCTTGAAATGGCAGAGCGTTTTCTGAATGATTTGGTAAGTTACCTTAAAATGATGGGTAGATTGATGTCTTCGTCACTTCATCCTTTTTTAGAGTTGGTCACTCATTTTAAAACGAGACTCTCCTTTGTTATTATTCTCGAAAAAGCAGGGGAAACATTGTGATGCACTTGATAAGTTCTTAAATAAACTGTTGCTTGAAACATGAATAGTTAATACCTATCAGTGAAATGTGTCAGTAAAAGTTGTCTTGGAATTGTTGAAGATCATTAGGACTAGTAAAGTTAAGGTTTTTATATTTGAGGGACTTCGTTTATATATACCAATTTTATATTAAGTTGTATTCTTGTTTTCGTAAAGTTTAATTCAGTGGAAAGCAAATATATTAAAAAATATGCGAAATACTGAAAACATATGCCCTAATTCTAAGCAAATAATTAAGCGTTAATTTACTCTTTACCATTTATAGTTAAAATCAAGTCATATTTAGAAACTATATCTTAATTTTAACAAACAAGTTAAATTTCTAGTTTTTTTTTTCTTTTCATATATATTTCCAAAAATATAACCAGAACTTAAATGTATTTTAACCAACTAAGCTCAAGGTGAGAGTGAAAGAATTGAAACCAAAAAATTGATATTAAACACGAATGTTACTTATTTCACAAATAGCAAAGTCTTTCTTTTTTAAAAAATAAAAGGTATTACAATGTTGAACAATAGAAAGTAGAATGCAAAGAACAATTTTAACTTCTACTTACTAATGGTTTGGATAAAGTGTCAAAATTAATATCAATCACTTCTGAAAGAAAACAAAAAGTCAATAATCAGTGTGAGACAGTTATTTCTCAACATATTCAGAAGTTTTAAGCTACTATAATAATTAGTGAGAACGAAGGCAAAAACAGTACAATTGTCATCTGTTTGCAGTTTTGAAAATATTTCCGTTCATCTGTAGTTCAAAATAATGTATTGTTCTTATTTTTAATAATGAAAACTAATTAGAAGATTTAATTTGACTAAGCCATTGTCCGGAAAAATTCATACTTTTTAAAAAAGATTCATCGTCAGGAAATGAGTATTGTATTTGTTTTTCTTGATTCCTAGTTTGAGCCCTGTGTCATTAATTTCAATTTTTTTTTATCTTTTGTTGGTAGCCGTTTTAATCTATCACACAACATGTTACTTTTGAATCTGATGATTTCGCTAATAATGTTCTAGTCGACGATATAATTAGAATATATTGCCTTGCTAAATTAATCTTATTAAGAAAGGGGTGGTATTATTACTTTTAATTGCTATTTAAAAAAAATAAAATTTATTTTTGAAGCATGTATTTCCCATTTACACTAACTTCTCATGATTAGTATAATCTTAAATTAAGTTTCCTCTGGAATGATTAATCAGAATCACAATTAAATTTTTACGAATCATATTTAATGAAAAGCTATTCAAATCAAACCAATGGATTTCGATAATATATTTAGAATGATGATGTACAATTATAATTTGATCCGTCTACTTATTTTAATTAGATTTTAAATTTCTTTTATTCATTGTGAAAATTTATCTGCGCTTTATAAAAATACAAACAATTTTCATTAGTTCCTAATTAACTAATATCGAATTCTATATAATGCATTCTCAATTTCGAGAGATGTAAAAAATTATTTAATTAGTAAATTAATTTTTCTCTTTAAAGTTGTTTAAGTTAAGTATTATATTGTTCTTTAAAACTATAATCAGCGAGAATAACAATTTTATTTTATGAAACTTCAAACTTAAATCATTTAATTTTCAATCTGATATGCAGAATTTGATACTTGTGGTATTGACTATAAATAAAATGTTATTCCTAAGCCAATATGAACATTATTTTAAGTATTCATAATATAAGATTGTAAAGTTTTACACATATATAAAATAAGTTCAGCTTTCTTCTTCTATGTCCCCGGGTGTTTCTAAAAGAATATCGCAGTTTTAACGCTTTATAGTATTCATTGCACAAAATATATTAGTGTGACTCATCATCGAATGAAAGAGCAACTGAAACAGTATTGTTTGATGGCATGTGTGTGCGTGTGCAAATTGTTTCCTCTTTCTTGCAATCAACGTGGTAGTAGAAAAAGGCGACTAGTAAACAGAAAACGTTTTGCGTTATCCAGTTTGCAAAAACATAATCTGCTATTGCTTTGAAACGAGTGTTCTAAATTAAGTTTGGTTGTCAACCTTCAAATGGTAATAACATTCTAGGTGGTATCATCAGTTTGAAACAACTGGCTGTCTTTGTAAAGGGAATAGATTTAAAGTAAAAACAAATTTAAACACAAGCTTTTATTTAAATACTCTAAAAAGAATGAAATAAACTTTTCTTTGAAAACTCTTTTGCTATGAACTTATTACGTCATTACATAATTTATAATATAAAAGCTTGTCGCGAGATTTACCTGTGTAGATAAACAAGGGAATTAAAGAATTTGATCTGATTGATTTTAAATTTTAAAATTTTCAAACTAAGTAAATACGAGTACTTAAATATCGCGACAAGTTTTTAAATTATAAACTGTGTTATGACGTTATAAGTTGATAGCAAAAAAATTTTAAAATAAAATTTTATTTTATTCTTTTTAGAGTATTTAAGTAAAAGCTTGTTTTTTTTAAAAAAAAATTACTTTATTTTTTTAAATATATTTTTAACTTATTGCGATATTGGAATATAAATGATCAAACATGCATTGCCATCCAAACTAAACATGCATACAAAATTTCAGCTCAAACGGTAGAAGGCAAAAGCTTCAAAATTCAGTTGTAAGATTCCACCCTAACATTTTACATTGCAAGTTAAATAAAAGCTTGTAAAAGTATGGATGGCGAAGGCTAAAACTAGTAATCAACTGTAACTGGTTCTGCCTGTCTTGATGCTCTACAGCTATGGCTATTTCCTTAATTCAGTGTTTCTCAAACTGTGGGGCGCGAGCATATCGAAAATAAAAGATTAAAAAAATTTATTTATTGGAATGAAGTAAAACAAAATACTTTCTGACATAATAAAAAAATACACATTTACACTTATATAATTTATATATCTGCGATATTACGTCATAAAAAATTAAAGCTTCTACTTCTATTACGGTTTCTTTTCAAACCAAAATGAGAAAAACAAAACCCACACCCATAATCGAAAAAATTTTAGGAAGATAAAAAATTCATCACTGTTATATTATTGTCATCAGCTGTAGGCAGCAAAATGTAGTTGCTGCGGTTTGACCTTCGAACTTTCTTGTACGGTTAGTTACGTCCCTGCTCTTATGTATTTGTTTTTCATTTAGGGAAGTTGCAAATAAACTATTTCTGCTGCGATTTTTTCCTTGTAAAATATTTTTATGATTTTTGGAAAAGCACAGAGAGCTCTTTGAAGGATTACTTGGCCAAGATTTATTTCTATGAGTTATTCCCAAACATATAAAAAAGCGTAATGAAAAAAACGTTTTACATAATTTTTTTTGAACATCCATATTGTAATAAATACACTTTTATTCCGGAGCTGTCACGCCGAGAACAGAGTGCACGAAATCGGTAATTCTGGCAAAATTGTTTAATTGTTACCACAATGGCTCTGACACTATCCTCCTGTTTGACAGTCTTAACGTGTGAACTAAAATATATTTGTCATATATATCCCTCTTTTTTGGGAGTGACAAACGTTTTTTTTGCAATCTTAAGGTACTTGTTTTGACTGTGTTCCCGGTGTGATAACATTTTTTCCGAAATATTTTCTGTGTTCTTGAAGGTAGGTGAGTATATTTTCTCTTAATTAAATTATTCACTGGAATTACGATTTTTATCGTGTACTATAAAAATAATTATAAAAGAAAAAGATTGTAGTGGCTCAATAACCCCACTCGACCATTAGTATCGAGTGCGTGCCTGCTCCAGGTTTAAAACATGTTGAAGTCTTTTCACTTTCAATATTAAAAATAATACAATTATTTCTCATCGGAATTTTATATTATTGTTCATTATTCAACATCAATTCTAAATGCTAATTCTGTGAGGCTTAAAATTACAGTTCGCTTAAAACTAATTATAATTTGAGCAATGATTTAAAAAAATCATTTTACATTTTTGTAAACATTGTTGTGCACTTGGCTTTACTCTCCTTAAAATTCAGCGATTATATCAATAATGTTTTATTTTCTTATAAATGAAATCGTGCAAATAGCGGGTATTTCAGCCGGTATACTTTAATGTATCAGTGCTGCACAGAGTATTTTATAACTAATTAATTAATGCTAAATTAAGAACAAGTTTAATAAGTATTAGCGACTTCCATGGGCTTGTCTTACAGAGCAAATTTTTCAAATGAATGCTTATGATTAGAAATTGACCCACTGAGTTCTTTCTAAGAAAAGCTGATATCTATATTTTGTCTTCTAAGCAGCCACAGCATTTTACAATATGTTCCAATTTAAAAATTAGAGAAAGGAAAAATAACATAATAATTATCCTGTTACTTAATATTTTTTTGCTTAAAAGCAACATGTACAAAATTTAATACTTATGTCATGAATTTGTACGGTATATAATTAAGATTATTACTTTAGCGTAAAAAAAGTGCATTATTGTTGCATTCAGTACATTTTTAATGTATAAGGGGGGCGCGATAAAAATTGTGATTGATAAGGGGGGGCGCCAGTATTGAAAGTTTGAGAAGCACTGCCTTAATTGGAAAAAAGTGAACCAAATAACTTTATTTGTCAGCATGATAGTGCACAGCCTCACCGGTATCTCTCAGTAAGCGATTGGTTAAATAGCACTCTACCCAACTAATGGATTAGCCGCAAAGAGACTCCCAATAAAACTTGTATCGCATGACCTCCACGTTCACTTGATCTGAAGTTATGTGATTTTTATCTGTGGGGGTTCATAAAGGATTATATGTACGTTCATCCGCTACCAGCTGATCTTTCAGATTTAAGACACAGGATCGAATCAGATGTTGCAAGATTTTCCTCAGACACATTGAGCAAAATTTTGTATGAACTCGCCTATCGACTTGATTTGTGTCATGGGATGAATGATGGGGCTCACATTGTACATTTGTAAACTTGTAGATGAAACTGCTTTAGTTACTCTCATTCAATGCATGAATTATGCTTGTAACATATGTGATAAATACTATGAAGCGTTAAAACTCCGATGTTCTTTTAGAAACACCCGGTATAAAGAAAAAAATACTTGGGTTTTCTATCATACTAATAGTATATTACCATCACAGCGTTATGTGAAAGAAAGTTACAAAATGATGTATATTACAAAAGTATAACGAAAACAATCTTGTTTTCTCATTATAATTTGAAAAAAAAGTCATTAAAATAATATTACACTTATTACGAATCTTCCGAAAATCATTCTAACCAAAATTCTTGTTTCATTAATTCTCCAAATAGTAGCTGCGTCATATTCACGTTTGGTGACGTCGCACTTGTAGATCTTTCACTAGCATCGATATGTTTAATATTTATGAAGACAACAGGCTTAAGAAATATATTTAACTTTTATGGATGCTGATTTATTTGAGTTCAATTTCCCAAAATATTATTTTTGAAATCAAAATAGCAACAATCAGTCCCATTCATTTAAAAAAAGCAATGCAAACAAACAAGCATTATATATTTGAATTACCAAAAGGACAATCTCCCACAGAAATGTAATTGCTTTCAAATGTATATTTTTAAACAATACACTATTTGAATATTCTGAATTTAACTTGCTGTCTCAGCTAACGTTGTTTAAGCAGTAACAATATAGTATTTGGGGAAAATAATTAATATATATCCCCCTCATAATTTTCCATCGTTATCTCATGAGGCTCATGTGTTTCGAATTCCTTTGATTTATGATTTGGTTACGACACCTGTACTTAAATATCGCAAAACTGTAAAGACAAATTCATTCTTGGATGTTTTCTGGGATGTTATGTCCCACTTATAAATGGGCTTCACTTTTCCTCATAGGCTTCTAAACATATGGGTACATTGTTCTAGTTGGACCTTCAATATATTTCATAACGTTATAAAAATTGGTTGATTAATTGGAAGGCACACATATTTATACGCGGAAGATTTATTCATTTATTTTAGTTATTCTCAATAGCATTTATCATTCTTAATCATTTGTTGCCTCATGGGGTATAACGCTTAAGTATCTTCCTCTTTGTCTATAGAATTTATTAAATATTTGTTCAGTTGAAAATTTTATCTCTGATTTGAATCATTTATTAAGAAACTATAAACCATTAGTGTAGAATATACACTTATTTGTAAGGAAGTTGAATTTGTTTAAAATTCATTACAATATTTCATTTTAAAAAATTATGTAAATAAATGTTATATCGCAGTGTTATCATCAAATATTAAAGTTACATTTAAAGTTGCAAGTAGGCACGGAGTGAAAGGAAGAGTTTTTCATATCAGTTCTGGAAAAAATAATAAAAAACATTGAACATCACTTAATATGATAACTTGATAATATGATAAGTATCATTTTTTTAAACATAAAAAACTGATGCCCTCCATCACATCATTAGGTACTGTAACCACGCATTGCATAATTTAAAGCAAATGTGTTTTCACTTTTACAACAAAGAGAATGTAGTTGCATAGAAAGGTCGCGATCTCTAGGTATTGAAGTAACTGTCTGTATCATTTATATTATTTAACTGTCTGTATCATTATTATATCCCTTATAGTATAATTTTCTATATCTTACATAATTTTTCTGTTTTTTTATTCATCACTGCACGTGCTCTCGTTACATTGCTCAGTATCTTTGAGTGCATTTAACCCGATAGCACTCACACAGGGGACAAAATCAACCCCAGGTTTACGAAATCTTTGATTTTGTAAAAACTGTTCATTTGTTTCCATTGATCACACACATACACATGTCAGCATCATCCTGTATAACAGTCTTCATGGAAACGAAAAAATGTCTGTCACATATCTCCCTCTTTTTTGGGAGTTGAAAATGATTTATTATGATCTTAAGATATTTATGATTTGAATGGTTAAAATTGGTTTGTTTTTGAAACAAATTACACAATTACGCACGAATTGTCTACTCTGATTTTTGCCGTTAATCGGCGAAAATTGCTGCCTTACAAGATGAAGTACAGTATTTGGTACTACATGCAAGAATTTTTTATGAAAATAATCTAAGGTTAATAAAATAAGTTTATGGCATTTCGGTAATATTATAGACTGTTTAGCATTCTCATTTAATTCAGAATTAATTAATCTACCTCCAATTCGCAAACTTTGATTTTCATCTAAAAAAGGGTTTAAAGAATTTAACTTACTTTGTGTGGTAGTATATTATTACCCAATCTCAAGGCTTTTAGTTCTACGTAGAATTCCTGAGTTTGAGTCTGTCGTATTGAAGCATCACGAGCTTGATTTAGTTCTCTACTAGTTAAAAAGATGTCATCTATATTCTTTTTTTTGTAGCTTCTGCAGGAACCTAAAAAACAGATTTAAAATTCTAATTAATTTCATACAGTTATTAGAAAGTTTATATAATTCATCAAAAAAGTCAATCATTTTTGATTGGACAAAAGTGTTCATAATAGGCTTTAGTTCCTTCATATAACCAGGATCAGTGTTTGAACAGTCCCAATTATTCAAAAAGTTGGCATCCCTATGAAGAAATTCTGGACTTCACCACCAAATGTTAATTCCATTCAGATTAACTGCAGACAGACCTTTTGATAATGGATCAGCTTGGTTGTCTTTCGAGTTGATGTGATGTCATTCAAATGTTCTGGTACGATCCGTTATTTGAATCACTCTATTTTCAACGAAACATTTTAAACGATGGGGTTAGGTCAGTGTTTCTCAAAGTGTGGGGCGCGCCCCCCTGGGGGGGGCGCGAGCGTATCGAAAATTTAAAGATTTTTTTTAAAAAAAATAACCGGAAAGAGAAGTAAAACAAAATGCTTTCTTCCATAATAAAAAAAAATACACACAACAACACTGACATAATTTATGTTTATATTATCTGGCTTTCTTCCGTCATCAAATAGCTATCTTTGATCCCAAAACCAAATTAAAGGAAAAAAAACATTTTGTTTTATTTGCTGTATTTCCTCAATGAGAGATTTTTTTATTACGTTTTAACATAAAATACTACTCGTTAAAAGAAAAAAACGAAACCCAGACCCTGAGAAAAATTCTAAGAAGATAAACAATTCCCCACTGTAATTATTATTGAAATACCGTACATTAGTTGTAGAAAAAGAAAAGGAAGTCATGATTCACTTTTCAGCCAGGCTGCATAGTACGTTTGCTAATCATTTGATTGACCTTCAATCTTATGGTATGGTTATTATCAATATTAGAGAGTTCCCTCCCATCTTTTTTATGTGTTTGCTTTTAGCTTAGGGAAATTGTAAATAATTGAGTTTTGCGATATTTGGAAAAGAATTGATTGATTTAACATTTCTGTAGGATAATTGAAAAGTGTCTGATTTGCGTCCTTTATTATGGTCTTGTACTTTTGAATCATTTTAGTTCAGTTTTATTGGATTTTTTTCTCAAATCATCGAAGAATTGAATAGTCCTTGAAAGAAGGGGTAAGTATACTTTCTATAAATTAAAATATTCACTAGAATTCCGATTTGTATCCTGTACAGTAAAAATAATTCTAAACAAATGATTGGGGTGACTGAGTCCCCCCGCACTACCATTAATGTTAGTATCGAGTACGCGCCTGCTCCCGGGTTAAAACATTTTGAAGTCTTCTCGCTGTAAATGTTAAAAAGTAACACAATTATTCTTCATCGGAGTTTTATATTCTTTTTCATAATTTAACATTAATTCTAAATGCTAATTGTGTGAGGTTTAAAATTACAGTTCTTTTAAACAGTTATTTACAATTATAGCATTTGTCTAAAAAAAAATCATGTTACATTTTTGTATACAATGTCGTGTGCACACAGTTTGACTCTCCTTACAGTTCAGCTATTATATCAAGAATATTGTTTTATTTTTTAAAAAAATGAACTCGTGCAAAGAGTCGACGTTTCAGCCAGTATACGTTTGATGTATCAGTAGTGAAGAAGGTATTTTATAAATAATTTTTTATTACTGAATTTGGCCGCGGTAGCCGAGTGGTATAGTGGCCACTAGGTATCGGATCGTGGCTTGCCTTGTCACGAGTTCGAGCCCAGTACCACAAAAGACCCGCCGTGTAGGGCAGCGATGCACGTTAAATCTGTAGAGAGTGGAAACGTTTTCCCGTTGGTGTGGTGTGGTAGTTAGGAGAGAGGTGTGCCAGCTCAGGTGTCATCCACGTTACTTGACCATGGTTCAAAATTACGTGGTCTGTCGTCAAAAGCCCTCGTGCAGCTGAACAGTGCGACGTTAATATTTAATCAATCAATCTTATTACTAAATTAAGAACGAGTTTAATAATTATTAGGGACTTCCACGGGCTTGTCTTGTAGAGGAAAGTTTTTCAAAGGAAGGTTTAATATCAGAAATTGACACTTAGAGTTATTTTTTTATATTTAGCTGAGATCTATATTTTGTCTTCAAGGCATCCACTGCAGAAAATCCGGTTTGAAAAAGGTAGGATGTTGAAAATGGTAATAGTATACGAAGTGCTTTTGTTTTCAGTACAGATAATTCCTCATCCACCTCTGCCCCAAATTCAAAGAGCGATTTATTACAAAATTGCCTTTTAATTTTGCACTGGATGTGAAATTTATGAAGATTTCTTCTTCGGAAGTTGAGAGCCCTTCTGAAGTATCTTGAAATAGATCCCTAATCCACTCGTAACTTGCTACCAAGCTGTCCTCATCCAGAAAATACTTTTTAAAATTCTTTGCCAACATAGCTAAATGATTTTACATGTTTTAAAAACAACTTTCACATGTAGTTCTACAGATTTGTAAGTTTTAACACATACCGAGCAGGGGCTTTTTTTCCACATCATTTACTTCAGTAGTGGTAAATCCAAAATTTAAGTATTTTTGAGAAGATCGCCTTGATTTAATTTTCGGAACCATGCTCGTTCGTCTGTGTACTTGTTGATTCTTTATTATGGTCGAATGCTTGCTCACGACTTAAAAATGTATGTATGATATTGTTTTAATCTACTGCCGTAAATACTTAATTACCGTGAATTACAATTAACGTGGAAATTTAAAAAAATGTACATTCAAGCTAGATTCGGTAGCTATAGGAGTATCGAGTCGACCAAAACTGACTGGAATTGTACGAGGAAAAGCATTTTTACATGTTTTGCGCAGACGTCCGATAGGTTGCCCAGACTCACGCAAACGTACCCTATAATGCCAGATGTGATGGATATGATAGAGAGCGACATTGACTAGACTATTTTTCTAATGACATTTGTACTGTGAGAAATGAATGCTGAAGGAAATAAATCTTTAATTAAATATATCATTTTGCGATCTGTTCCAATTTAAAAATTAGAGAAATAAAAATAACATAATTCTAAGTAATATATATTTTAAGTAATTTTCTTAAAATATATATTACTTAAAAGTTACATATACACAAAATTTAATATACTTATCGTATTAATTTGTACGGTTTATAATTAAAATCGTATTGTAACTTTAGCGTCTCTCTCTCAAAGTGCATTTTTATTGCAGTAAATATATTATTGTTGTACAGGGGGGGCGAGACAAGAATTATAATTGAAAATTGGGTCACCAGTATTGAAAGTTTGAGAAACACTGCTTTTAATGTATGAGTGGTGCACAGAGTATTTTATGACTAATTAATTAATACTAAATTAAGAACAAGTTTAATAATTATTAGCTACTTCCATATGCTTGTCTTACAGAGCAAAGTTTTTGAAAGGAGTTTTAAGATAAGAAATTGACCCTCTGAGTACATTTTCTATATTTAGTTGATATCTATATTTTGTCTTCTAAGCAACCACCGCATTTTGTAATATGTTCCAATTTAAAAATCAGAGAAAGGAAAAAATAACTTAGTAATTATCCTATTACTTAACTTTTTTGCTTAAAAGTAACATATACAAAATTTAATACTTATGTCATGAATTTGTACGGTTTATAATAAATATTGTTGCTTTATCGTAAAAGTGCATTATTATTGCATTCAGTAAATTATTATGTATAAGGGGGGTAAAATTGTGATTGAAAAGGGGGGCGCCAGTATTGAAAGTTTGAGAAGCACTGGGTTAGGTCCTTATCCATGATAGTACACTAATAGAATCTGTGTACAGGAGCACTTCATAGATAGTCATTTGCATTGCCTCTGGAACAGGAGTGGTGAACATTTATGGATCAACGTACCATTTTTTCCAAAGAAGTGTCTAATGACGTATAGACGTGCCGTCAAATTATTTTGACACGATTATTGCGAAAATAATAAAACTAAATACGAATAACACAAACTCTATTCAATACGAAAAAATACATTTTGCGCTGTATAGTTATAAATGTTTTAGTTATCCGTGTAATTCAATTTAAAGTAATATTAGTGTGACTTATATTATTGCAGATAGGATGACAAATAACTTATATTAGAATTGTAAGATGCTACTTTTTGTTGAATGCATGCTGAATTTGACTCATCTGCCAAACGGTTTCTTAGAAAATTACTTCATTTTCTTTTTTTTTCTTTTGTGGTTCCCTTTTTTGACAAGAGAGTGTTTGATTTGTGTGTTTCAAAATACCGTTTTATAGACAATATTCTGCATTCCATATTCCAGAACACATAAAACACATACCGCTTTGTCATCTTTACTAATTTAATGCCATGTTTCTGGGTCTACCAAATTTGAAATTATCTGTTACACTTACTAACTTGCAATTTTTGTTCTTTTGCGAAACTAGCCATGTTAAACAACAGTGGAAATCATAAATGTTTCACAGATAAGTTTTAAAATACAGTTGTGTCAAGGAAATTGATAGTACAACGCAACAAAGGCAAGACAATAACAAACGAGAGTGCTTCCCGATCACTCGCGTTTGATCGTAATACTTTATAGTGAACATTGAAATTTTGAAAAATAAAATGCAATCAATTTTGATCACTGACGTGCCAAAATTATTGTGTCGCGTACCATCAATAGCATGCGTGCCACTGGTTCGCCATCGCTGCTCTAGAATCTTGTTTACAAGTTTCGACAATAATACAACTACTAAAAGTTCCATGAGTGGAAAAGTAACACATTTTTCAGGAGCTACTCTCGATTTGCTGCATAACAAATGGACACTAAAATTTCCAAAACAATCTTTGCAACGAATGTGTACACAAGCGTCATATTCTTGTTCCGATGAATCTGAGAATCCATGAATTTCTACTAGTATATATTATTGCTTTGAATGATGCAACAAGGAATGTTCAAGTGCTCGATATTTTGTAAATTACAAATGGAGTTTTCAAATTCACTTTTTTCTTTATCAGGAACTACAGCTTCCCAAGAATGTCCTAGCAACAATAATTTCTGCATGAATACTTAAGCCGTTACTATTATTGGACCAACTAAACCTAAAGGATAATACAGCATATCAATAAATGACAACGTTGTTCTTTTCGTAAAGGTTGAGGGAACATCTTTGTTATTTAATGTGAAAGGGAAACAGTCATTTTTAGAATTCCAAAACATTCCTAATGCTTTCACTGATGCATGATCATCATTTCTTAATACATATTCTAGATCATCAGTTGATACTTTCGAAAAGAGATGACAACTATTAGAACACCACTTGTATTCCACCAGCATTCATCATTCCTATTAATTGCTGCTGGATCTCAATGGATGTTTCCAAATCTGGTGCACCGCTAAGAACATCATCGACATAAAAATCATTTTTAACTATATGTGATGCTAAAGAAAAATTTTGTTTTTCGTCTTCTGACAACTGGAGAAAGGTTCGGGTGGCCAGGAATGAAGCATAGGTAGTACCATATGTAACTGTTGTTAAATGACAAGTTTTCGAAGGAGAATCAACAGAAGTTTTCCAAACAACTCTCAACAAATCTTGTGAAGGATGAATCTTCAACTGCATGTACATATGTTTCACATCAGCTGGAAATGCAATGATGTGTTTATCGAAATCTAAGAAATGCACACCACAGTTCGTTTTGAATGGCTCCACCTTTTAGCAAAGTATCATTCAACGATATACCATTTGAAGTTTTGGCAGACGCATTAAATGCCACTCTTAATTTTGTTGTACTTTCGTCAGGTCTTAGCACAGCTTGATGAGGAATGTAATAATGGGGATTTGGAAGAATATCTTCCTTAACTTCCTCCATATGACCTAGATTTTCATATTCATCTAAAAATAATTGTACAATTTTTTAATATATGGATTTTTATTTAATCGAATTAAAGTGCTATTGAATCTGTTAAACGCGAGATCTTTAGATAAACCGAGTAGAACTGTATCTTTTACTGTGGGCATCTGGACTATATATCGATCATTACAATATCTAGTGTACGTAGTAAGTATTAAAATGTTCCATGCAATATTTCAATTCATCTTCGATAGGTGTTTTTTCAGGCAAAGCTTTTAATTTCCCAGAACGATTTTAAAGTTTCATCTAAGCGAGTGTCTTCAATAGATAAATGGCAATTAATTTTATTAGAAATACGTTGCACACTACTAGTAACTAAATATACAAATATGAGTTTTGAAGCAATATTTCCTAACTTATTCTAACTTGATTCTGTTTTAAAATTTTTAAAAAAATGTCTTAGCACCGAGTAAAATATCAATTTTTGAAGGTTCAAAAAACTGAGCATCTGCTAATGCAATTCCCTTATTCAAATGTATATAATAAATACATATTTGCTGAGATGGGGTTAAATCCGTAATTTTTGGAACCACTAAGAATTCAATATTCACCACGAACTCATTATTTTTGCTTGACAGCACAGCGTTGACTTGTTGACCAACAGTTACTGTAGCACTATTTAATCCTCCAACTGGAATATTAATTTTATTCCTCTTTAATCCCAAAAATCTTGTACAATTTTTTGTGATAAATGACGCTTGCAATACAGAGTCTAAAATTAACTTACACTTTTTGTATTCACCAGAACCATTTTTTACGTAAACAAATGCGATACAGAGGAGAACATGAGTTTCTTTTGACTGTGTAACGAAATTCTGAATCGTTCCCCGCTGCTAGGAGTCAAATTTTCACCGATTGCGAAATGCGTCGTTGGAGGGGGCAAACATCTGCGCATGCAGATTGATTTACAAACGACGATTGAACTATTTTTTCCCGTTATGAGTTGTATTTTGTTTCGATGCAATAAGGAATGATATTTGCGATTACAAAATGAGCATTTCGATTTGAATGTGCAGTTAATTAGTTTATGTGCTGGATTCAAACAATTCAGGCACAGGTTTTTTACTTTACAAGAATCGAAGCGTTCAGATACTTCCATTTTTAAGAACAAGTGACATTTATATAAAGAATGATTTTCTTCACAAATTATACAATATTGAGAGGCAGATTTTAATAAAAAGTTTTTTGACTTGTATGATGGAAAATTATTTCTTCCTTTATTATTTGTGATTATTAATTTAGGTTTAGAATCAAAACACACGTGATTTAAGTTTTCTAAGATTTGATACCCTTTTCCCAAAAAGTTTTAAAATGTCTCCAGTTCCTTAAATAAATTTATCCTTGAGTATTGGAATGATTGCAATACTGAATTAAGGGTCAATCGCTTTTTCAATAATCCTAACTTAAACATTATTTTCATCTCTAAATATCTGGTTCATTTTCTAACTAATCATGGGCCTTTCCCCGCTTACTTGCACATGTTCAATCTCCTTTCTTTTCCAAATTGCCTGTGTGGGTAACATGGAAACGCCAACCATTACGTAGGCCTCTGCCCCTTCACTTCTGATCACCATCTTGTTAACCCCATCCCGAACGCTCTCTATCCTTGGGTTAACTCTATTATTAATAATCGTGCTATTCACAATAAATTAAGCTCCTGCTTTGCTATTTCCAAATCTGTATGTGATAGGTTGGTTTAATTTTCCTTTTTCCCTCTTCGGTTCTTGTTATTCCTTTTCATTTTTTTTCCTTCTCATCTTTAAACCTGTTTTGTTCCCCTTACATATTATATTGCACCTGCCTGTAATAACCCTTATTCATCATTCGGGGTACACTTTAAGGTTAATTTCTTGTTTGTGTTTTTCTCTCTCTTTTAGCAAAAATGGTATTTTTAAAAAAATCAATAGTTTCTCTATCCCCCCCTTTTTTTTTCTTTATCTTTTTGTTTATTTTACGCAACTGCATTCTTTGTTTCCGTGTCTTTAAAATAAAATTGGAGGAAGAGGTCTAAAAAATCATCTTTCCAGTTCTTTAAAAACAAACAAACTAAAGAACCATTAACGGGATATATCAACAGGAAGTGTTGGCGCCAACTGGAATTGTGGTTCAAAAACATTTTTTTATGTATTTTTGTTTTCTGTATTTCTTTCTCTTTCTTCCACCTCGTATCCTATGTCGGTTTTAGGGTCTTTCCTTCTCCTTAGAAGATAGCACCTGTGAGTGTTCGGTCTGTGTCTTTTTTTTTGTATTTGCATTGTAATTTATTGTAAATCGTTTTTGCTGTATTCTACTCCAGGTTCTCAAGAATTTTTTTTGGGAGGAGGGTCCCTCATTCGGGACCTTGTTGCACATGTTTTTGTTTAATTTGAAAATAAAATACTTCTCGTAGGGTCGGATGCAGCTCTAAACCCTTTGGGTGAGCTCAATTCTCTGGAGTAAGTAAGTAAGTCCCAAGTAGGCACATCATGAGAGTCAACGGTTAATTGAATTTGCTTATGAGTTTCTTTGTTTAATTTTGCACAAATTAATGTATCAACAAAATATCAACTAAGTTATTATGTTCAAATTTTAATGCCTCTAAAGAGCTTATATTCTTCTGCAAGTTATCTATTAACAGACGGAGTTTGGCAGAGCTTTCTTTTACTAATGGTTTATAATTTATTATGCTTTGGATGTGGCTATCAACTATGAGTTTATTATTTTCATAGCGAAGGCTAAGAGCTTTAAACAAGGAATCTTTCGGTGACTGCACTTGCTTTGCAGCACCGTTAAGCGAATCATTTAAATAAAACAATTTTTGATAGTCCGAAAACTTGGGATTTTTTGTATTAAATTATGAAATTGACTTTTAAAATAACTCCAATTTCTAAATTGTCCATCGAATTGTGGTAGCGGAATTTCATCAAGCCGAACATTATTTGCCTTCTCTGAAATATTATTGTCTTCATTAAATTTATTAGATTCAGTAACTTTAAAAAAGTAGCATTTTTCCACTAACCTGGAATTCTTGAATATATTCCTCTATTTTGTTTAATAGGAGCTCCACATCCTTAAATTCATCAACGTTATCAATTTCGAAATATGCTTGTTTGATGTTTTCAAATTTTTCTTTAATTTCCAATAGAGTGTCCAATACTGTGCGAAGTTCCAATTGCGTTAGATTTCTTAATGGTTTCGATGATAGTTTTTTGTAAGTTGGACGAGTATATTGCACATTATACGATTCAGTGCTTTAATCGAAGACATATTCAAATACTAGTTCTCGATTTTTTTTTACTACTAGCCTTCTAAGGCTACGATGTGACCAAAAAATATGGCGAGAGGATAGAGGTGTACGGAAACGAAAATTCAAGATGGAAAAAAAGATGCGTTTCGAATTCAATGTTTATTATGGGGGATGTTTGGTCCCGCTGATTACGAAGAAAAAGTTACCCTCTCTCCTACACAGCAATAAGTAGACTTTCACTAGTGAGGCTTTTATAGTAATCATTTTGGCATAGTGGCGATTTCAACAAAGCCCGGCTCGCCAACAATCATACTTTGATGTATAAAACTTTACAGAAATATGAACTCTATCATAATATTTATAAGTCATAGCTATTTATAGTATTATAAAGTATTTATTTTTTGCAAATCTCAAAAAAATTGAATTTTTTTTAAAAAAATTAAAAATGTCCTTTTTTATTTTAAAAAAATATATATTTTTTTTCTATTTATATAAAATAGGCTACAATGTAATAAATATATTTGACTTTATAAATCAACTTATTGTTAGTAATTATAATTATTATAGCAGAAAATATCATGCGCGTCTTAAGGTAACTGGGACGTCCTCGACAAGCAAAAATGGGCTTATTTTACATCAAATGTAAATTTTTCTCATTTACTTAAATTAAAAGCAATGGATGTAACATTTTTACAATGAATTAACAATACATTTATGTACATGTTAATGTGAAGAAATAAATATCATTTTAAATTATAAATAATTAATAATATTTTTTAATCCAATACAAAACAATACCATAATTAAGTGGATTTTTCTGAATCAGTTTTCTGTTTTTAGTTCGAAAACTTTAAATTCTAGATTATTTAGAAGATTTTTTAATCACTCTGTTTTTATTTCATCGACACTTGTTACCAATGTTAATCACATTTTCCACTTAAAATACCAAAATGTATGACTATAAGCTTTAATATTTTTACTTCACTTTGAACATCATCATTTCAGGATATTACACAATTCTTTATACATATTTTTATTGTTATAAATATGCACAAAGAAAATATCTTCGAAGAATAAAAAAAATTAATTTGATGTCTTATTTAAATGGAACTCTGTTTTTAAAAAGTTATTACAAAAGAAGTTGTTTTTGTACTCATACATATGAATGTTTATTTACTTTAAATTAAAAACAAATTTATAAGCAAAGCATTATTTATGAATACTTAAATAGTACCAATAAGCAGTTAGGAATAACGAAATATTCATCTTACAAGTCGTGCAATTTATTTAGGATTATCCTTAAGATTCACTTTGAACTCTTTGATTTATAATTTAGGAACTACACTACTTAAATATAAAACTAGATATAGTTAACAATTTAAAATACAGAACTTAATTTTAAAATTTTGTAACTATACATTTAAATAATATTTAATATCTTTGTACAAAAATGTAGAATTTTCATATAAACTTTGAAAATATAATTACAGAAAAATTACATTCCTTGAACAGGAAATATGAGTGTTTTATAATACATATTATATGCAAAACAAATTTTGAATAAAGTATATATATCTGAATTATAGTGTACTTACATAAAAATTCAATTCGAAAATTACAATTTTGATTCACAGTTTTTATAAAAACCCAGCCCTGTAATCTAATTGGTTAGATTGCTCCATATTTTTGTTTTGTTTTTCCCTTTTGTTTCTAATACTAGCCTCTTTAGATGCTTTATGGATAGAAATTTTTGCATCATGAACTCTTTTTTTTATCTATAATTCGAAAAGTGCCATTCTCATATAATGGCCTGGTTTTATACCAATTTCTTCCAGTACCCTTATCCTACTCTGAACATCATCACTGAAAGTTTTCACGGCATCCATTACACCTATTTTGATTGATCCAATGCTCAGAAATGTGATTTTCCATAAACGTTCCCATATGCAGTGATTGAAATTTTTTCTAGCTGATTCCATTCCTCCACTGGAACCTTAAAATTTTTTTCGCTCTGATTACTTTATTGATTTTGTTTTTGCAAACAAACCAATATTTGCTCAGGCATTCGAAGTCTAGAACTTTACCGGTTTCTAGAGAGATGCCACAGATACGACTCCATTCAAAGATGTATGGCCTCGTTTCTGCCAACTACCATCAAATGCTGCAGTGATATCTCTGATGCTACTGTTCATCTCTACCGTTTCTTCCACAGCTTTCTTCATAGAACCATCACTGACCTTTGAAAGACTTTCCAAAAGTATTCCATTATAGCACTGAAATTTTGCAGGTGATGGTGGCAAATTCCTTACAGCACAAAATGTCTTAGCAGCACTGCTACCTTTACCTATACAGAGCAAGCCAAAAGCTAATCTAACGTTTATGTCGTAAACTCCGTTTGTTAAGTTAGATGACATTGAGGTAAAAGCTTGTCCACAAAAAGTGCACTGCAGAGTTAAACTCACACATAATCCTCTGCGGCTTCTGGCATCTTCAGTAATGATAAGTGAATCACACTTGTTGCAATATTTATATCTTGCCATATGTTTTAGTAATTCAGAAATTATATTTAAATCAATAATAATATTTACAGAACTATGATCATCAAAGGGAATGCCATCCAACATTTCTGAAGCACTCTCTATTTTAAATTTTGAGGTACAAACCTTTTCATCACTTTCATTGACTAATTGTTCAGCCTTATCTTCATTTTGTCCATAAAACAAAGATCTACGCTTTCCAAAAATTTTCGTTTGAGGCATAATGAAAAGAAAATTATTTAAAATTTATGAATAAAAGAAAGATATTCAGATAAGCAGCAGCTAGTATAAGTTGTAATATTATATCTAACAGAATGTAAAATACTATACTGTAAAGTGTAAAAAGCTAGTTTTAATTCAGTGAAAGATACAGTTAAGGAAACATGACGTTAATCAACTAAAAGTTTTAAAAATAATGTTAAAAAGAAAACAAAAAATAAATTTTCAAATCAATGTGCCACGCCACTTTAAAGAAAAGGACGTGGCACATAAGTTTAGAACTTTGAAGTTCAATTTTTTAACGTTCTAGTTATCGAAATCTCAAAAATAATGCATCAATGGATGCAGCAAAGTGCCTTCTATTTTTTAAAAGCAAAACAAAATGCAAAAATGCATGAATTTTACGTCCCAGTTACCTTACAACTTTCTATTTGTTTCTTACAAACATGTTTCTTATTTTTATGTTCTTATTATTTTTAAAATTATGATTATATTTTAGACGTTTTAAACTTTTTTGAAACCTTATTCCTTTATGAAAATTGTGTACAAGAATCAAATTATTTCATTTTAACCTCAAAGAATTATTTCTAGTAGAAAATTGTTTATATTTTGTGCTCTCGAAACATTTTTATCACCCCTGAGACATCTTAACACCGAATTCGCATAAGTCCGATTAGTGTAAGTCGAAGTAGTACTGTATATCCCCCTTCCTAAGTTGGAAAGTCTGATTACACTAATTGTGTGTTAAAACTGTTTAACAATTTGCAAAACAATAAGAAAGACTAACGGGCTATCATTAACTCAGATAAATGCTTAACTCAGAAGTTTCAGACTTCATGTTGTACAAATGTATTGTTTAATCCCAGATAATAAATCTTGTTACAAACACAGGGAAATTATTCTACAAACAAAATACTAAATGTTATCTCATTAAAGGCTTATTACGCACTGATTCTGACTAAATATTTAAGTACAAATTTTAAGTAACACACTCTCTCTCTCTCTCGAAGATCCTTTAATTCTGGAAAATAAGTAAAACACAAATATACTTCAGTCACATTTAATATCCGAATTGGAAGTGGGAAATTGTGGAAAAAATTTTTAAGTTATGAATACAGGTTTATTATGTAGAAAAAAAATCTGTGAATTCTATATAATTTCTTATAGACTATTGAGTGTTCAAATTTCCATTAGATTGCGTTTTAATTAGGTTTCATTTCATTATCATTGAATTGAATATAAGAGTCCAATAAAGCAAATAATGTGTGAGAGGCTTTTCATTTCATTTCAAATTGTTCTTATTGATAGAAAAAAATTGCTTAATATTTGAAAACTGATACTTATCTTTTAATTAAAATATATGTAAAGCAAAAATGGTAGTAGATTGGAAGATATTCTCACTAGAACGAGGATAAAAAATGCAGTGTTGACTTAATTAAAACGAAATAATGACTGTGAGGTTAGTGAAATGAGGAGACTGAAATATTGAGGTTGGAGCTAATGAATTACAATTATTTTCTCCTAAATTCGAGAAACTTTCAAAAAAGATTGATTCTTTTAATAACCTCATTGAGGAATCTTATTTTGGTACGTATAAAAGTTAGGTGAAATTAGTGGTATTCTAATAAATGAAAGGCCCAATTTATGAGATGTTGTAAAGTTGTATTGAAAAAATTGACTTTTCAAATAATTTGACCCATTTCTATAACAGATTTCTTTGTTATTTAGTGGGTTCACTTCTTTAAGACCGATATAGAACATGTAATTAAATTTGTGTGTGAATGCCTTTCCCTCTTAAAGAGATTTATGAACAGCAGTGCTGTTCAAAAACTATTCTGCTTCTACCAGACTAACTGTATGACTAATGTTGTACTAAAATCATTCCAACATTTAAAGAAAAAATCAGGCGTGATTTATTTTACTATTTTCAATTTTATAAAAGATCAAAATACAAATTTGTAGTAAGTAAAGTGTTTAGCAAAAGACGTATTACCCAAGTAATTAAAAGTTACCAAGTATTATTATTTTGTTGAAGTTATTGTAGTTTTATCGTCATATTGGATGCTTGATAAATAGCATGTTCGATTTTGTCATGGCTGTGTCTTTTCGATAGGATGTAGTGTGTCTTGTGATGCCTTCGTGGCTTTATATCTTTTTAATAGAGTTTTTAGGCAGCATCTGTAAATTTTCCTTTCAACACAGACGTTTCATCATCCCCGCTTTTCTTAAATTTACTTTCATTATCATGATTAATATCCATTTTTTCACATGGTTCTTCCCTAGCTTATTTAGTTTCGCTTCGTCCATAAGAAATCACAGATGCTGAATTTTTATATATATTCCGTTCATTTACATTTATAAATAATAATGAGTCATTCAACATGACAATTAAAACCACGAAGTATTTCACATTGGTAAAATATAGCTTAATCAAAGAAAATATTTTGGAACCAAAGTGGTCGAGTGAGGCACTCAATCACGCCAAGTAACTAAAGATTAAATGAAAGCATTTGCCACTTCCAAAAAGGAGATAAAGATGAGGTAACTACATTTTAGTTCGAATGAAGACTATAATATAGGAGAATACTGACAAGGTTATTGGTAGCAAATAAACAGTTTTACCATAATTAAAGATTTTGCGAGACTGGAATGACTCTCTGTTCCGAGCGACAACTCTCAGAATAAAATAGAATTGATTTTGTAAAGCAACACTGTGTATACTTTAGCTCCTTTAATTTCCATGATGTCAAATATTGCACTTCTAATTTTCGCAACTGAATATGCAGTAGAAAACATAACTCATTACTTTATTATGAGATAGAAAAAATACTTATTCCGAAGCAAAATATTAAGAATACTCAAACAGGACCCAATTCCGATTATCAGAGCGTGAAAGTGTTTTTAGGAATCTTAAAAGTGTTGTAAGGTATTACCGTATAGCATAAATAAGGTCATCAAAGAAGTATAATTCGGGCTATCACTTCAGTTTTTATAAAAAGAAAATAAGGAAATTTTGTATCCACATTTTTTTCCCTTCAACTTGTGAAGTAACTGTGCTTTTTATACGCAAGTAAATGTAATATTTTGTTTTTCAGCATAATCTATTACCCCTTTAACCGATAATTTTTTGACCAAAATTTTACAATGAAACGCACATTTTTATTGATGCAATTAAACACAATGCTTAATGGGTTGATAAAATGGAAATTTTATTTTAAATAGTTTCAAACTTTATTTATAATTCCATACTAATTTGATTTTACAATTCTGGAACACAATACAACCAAAAATGTTTGCTTGTAATAATTACACACTGCATGCTACTAAGAATATTCCATATACCTTAAAGGAATTTATCTCATACTTAAAAAAATTATGTTCGTACCTTTTCTTCAAATGGTAAATGGCTTTGTGGATGCTTGTAATATGTACATAAAAACAAACAAACAAACACACACATATATATATAGTATATATATATATATATATATATATATATATATATATATATATATATATATATATATATATATATATATATAGTCTTTTATATATATATATATATATATATATATATATATATATATATATGTACTATATATATATATATATATATATATATATATATATATATATATATATATATATATATATATATATATATATATATATATATATATGTGCTGTCTTTGCTGGCTGGTTTAAAAGTCAGCTCAAAAGATGTGTTTATGTATTTTCGAATTCTTTAACTTGGTGAATAATTGATTTTTATTAATGGCAAGACGCTTGATTCTCTTCGTAAAACCTTTGTGAGTAAAGAAATTTTGTTAAATTATTTTTTGAAAGATACTTTTCCTATGTAATTGTTTTAGCATTTTTCTACTTTTCTTACGTAATTATTTTGTGATTTTTCTGCATTAAGAGTTTGGGAGAGTTTGTTATATAATAGTAATGAATGGTTTTATTATGCTCTCTGAGTTATCCATACTCTGAAGTTTTGTTTATTTTATTTTATTTGGTTTTCCTACCGAGTTGCAAAGGGGAAGGTTGGCGCCTTCAAACTAGTTTAACCCCACTTATTCGGTCCTAAGTCCGAAATTGCTTTCTAACTCGCTAGATTCTTCTTTTTTGTAGTTTTTTTTATTTCTCTATAAATTTGTTCTTCATGTTCAGCTTTTATATTTTTATTACGCTATTTCTTGTTATGTTCTTTATCTATTATTTCTTGTTTTTGATATATAATACATATTTATTTTATATATATATATATATATATATATATATATATATATATCATGATTTTGAAGACAGAATTAGATTAAAGTTTAAAAAGGAAGATCTTTATTCAATCATTGCTACATCTCTTCTGACACTAAGAGCAGGGAGGAAAAAAGAACGCCATGGTGGTGTGGTTTAAAGTGGATAGCACTTGAAAGACACATGTGGTAAGTATCGCGGATTTTATGATTGTATTTGAAAGTTAATGCTGACATATGAGGGCTGTTAAATCTAACGATCTGAATTAGACATGTTTATTAGCTAGGCCATGTGTTCGGACGAAATAAATGGGTGATTATTTTGATACTTGAAGATGTTAACTGAGAAAGATGAGTCATGTGCTAGATAAAGGAATTTAATTTTTAATATTATTTAATTATATATATATATATATATATATATATATATATATATATATATATATATATATATATATATATATACATACATATATAATTAAATAATATTAAACATTGATAAATTATTAAACATTGTGCTAGTTTGAAACATTGTGTAATGCAAAATCATACATTGAAATCAAGACTGAAATATATCAGTTTTATTATTTTTATTATTCTCCCGTTTTTTCCTTTTCAAACAACACACTTCCCGTTGTCTTCCAAATCCCTGTTTTTATGGAAAATTTTCAAAAATCTAAAGTCCTGCCTTCCAAGAAAATTTCTTACCACCACCACAAAAGAAAATCTCCGGAAAAGAACCATTTCAGTACAACGGCTAAACTTCATGTGAAAAACACTGGCGATAACGATATCACTTAATTAAACTCAGAGGCGCAGCAACCAAATGATGGGCCAAAGTCTAATGTGCCCATCTCAGTTATTGTGACTTTTGGTGCTGAGGTGCATGTGCAGATGTTCAGTTCAGTTGGTCATTCTGTCGCAAAACTCTTATTAGTTAGTTCCGAAACAAGCTTGATACTCATTTATTAACCCACTAAAGGAAATAATATCACTGCCCGAGTTAAAATCACTTACAAAGCAAAGACAAAAAAAGAAGATAAAAAAAAAAAAGTATCAGTACCTATATAGAGAACGGGCAAACAGGCGTCGGTCAACTTTCGGTAAGCCATACAGTGTACGGGCAAACAGGTTTTGGGGTTAAGCCAATTCCATGACTACCAGAAACTGTCACATTTATTTGTCCAGCAAAAGGAACAATATTTGTCTGCCCTTCTTAGAACCAATTCGTTTTCTGTGTTCCTCTATTTTCACTGTGTTTTTTTTTGTGGGGGTAATCGTCACATCCAGGTTTATCTATACAGTGAAGAGTTGTCAAAGAAACTTTGACTCATATTTGGTCTTAATTGTTGCAACAGAACGAGGCAAATATTCGTTCGAATATGTTTTTTTTCTGTTCATACCTAAACCTTGGTTAAATATATGATGAACACATACTCGGATAATCTCATAAACTCTGTTATCTCCCCTATTTTGATTCGATGTTCATGTAGCCACATTTGGTGGTTTTTAGTCAAGTTCTCGGCAGTGGTAGCAATTTTTGATCTATCTGAATGTTTATCACTCTTAAGGCTGGTTTGGGCTGCATTTAAATTCAGTTGCTTAAAATATCACAGTACTATATGATGGTGCATAGAATCCGTATACAGTGTTCAATTACTCTTTAATCAGTGTTGGATTACTATTTTTTGAGGAAAATAGCTCATTATAAAAACTTGATACTCCTTTATTTGTTTATTTTATTTTTCATTTTTGTAAAATCAATCAAGTTATCTCACAAGGATAATTCTCAAACAAAAAATTCGCTATAAAAATGGCTCAAATTTTTGTTGCGTAGTAATTAAAAAAGAACGTCTAAATGAATAATTTTATTTAGTTGATTCGCCGTGTCATCTTCATCGAGGTTGGAAACTGTTCAGGCAAACCTGTCTATATACGAGGGGTGATTGATAAGAAATGTCTCCAATAGTAGAAAAAAAGTTTACGACAAGGTAAAATAATAACAGATATATCATAATGAAGGATATTTATTAATGTTATAAATTGTAAACTCATTTTTCAACATATTTACCACTAACAGCTACACATTGCTAATCGCTCTATAAATTTCTTCATTCCGTCCATGTAGAAATATTCTGGTTGATTGCTTATCTATTTGTGCATGGCTGCCTGAACTTCAGCATCCATTGAAGAACGTGGACCTTTCAACGCCTCGTTCAATTTGGAAAGAATCAAAAGTTCGACGGTGTCAAATCTGGAATGTTAGAAGGTTCGGAAACCACTGTGAATTCAG